>PVIR01004293.1:0-80107 GCA_004026965.1 Petromus typicus | reverse complement strand
AATCGCAGCACTCGGGAGACAGAGGCAGGAGGATTACTGTGATGTGAGTTTGAGGCTGAGCTCAGGGCCAGCTTGAACTACAAAGCGAGACCTTGTCTCAAAAATAAGTAAATAAATAAATGCCTCGAAGTTCATAGTTGCCACTTTGAGAACCTTGTGTAATTGTAGAGGCCAAGGGTAACTTGTATTAATCTGATCTTTCATTTTTAGAATTCAAATTTTAAGTAAGTTTTTCTACACTTGATCTTAGTCAAAAGGCTGAGAAGTGATTGTAAGTTTTTCTTTTCCTCATGTCAACATCATTTTGAGGGAAAGAATATATAAACTATATATATGCACACATAGTATACATATATATGTTTTAGTGGTGCTGAAGATTAAACTCAGGGTACTGTAAAAACCCGTGTGTAATTTTGTAAGATAGAAGGAGCCACTAGAGGCTAGCCCAGTGGCAGAGCATCTAACCCAGCATGTGCAAGGTCTGGGTTTCATGCCTGTCTCAACATAAGTCATGACCAAAATAAAGGCATAGAAGAGTACAAGTAGAGTTGGGGATTTAGCCCACTGGTTCCAGTGCCTTCCTTGGAAGCACAAAGGCCCAGGTTCGATCCCCAGTAACCATAGAGAAGAGTGTCAGGCGTGGAGACTCATGCTCATCAGCAATCTGTACCACATACCACAGTGCTGGTGTGGTGGCTCACGTCTGTAATCCCAGCAATTGGGAGGCAGAGGCAGGAGGATTGCTGTGAGTTCGAGGCCTGCCTGAGTTACATGGTGAGTTCAGGATCAGCCTGAACTAAAAAAAAGAATTAAAAAAAACAGTGCCAGTAAAAATTGCTTTCTCTCTGTTCCTCAGCTTTCTAGACCTTCTTTGTAACTTTATTGTGTTTCCTCTACGGGGTATTTTTAGAATAGATTCTGGATTAGAACTTGAGTTTAATTTGAATGAAAAGAAATTTTACTTTTTGTCATAATGGTTGTACCTAAACTTTTGAAATAATATTATATTTAAGTCTTAAGCTAGACTGCCGAATTTTGGTTTGTGCATAGTAATGTTCCTTTTTGTTGTTTTAATGCTTTTATTGTGTTGTGGTTTTTTTTTTTGTTTTTTATCATGTTAGTGAAAATTTCCAAGTAAATAAAAAGGTTTGTTTTTATTCTTTGGTGGTACTGCATATCAAACCTAGGGTCTTCTCATTGAATGATATCCCATCCTTATTTTTTTATTTTGAGTTGGTCTCAACAAGTTTTCCAGGCTAGGCTTGAATTTATCATGCTCCTGCCATAGCTTCCAAGAGTGTTAAGATCATAGGTGCCACTTATGCCTGGCCAAGTATAAACTTTTCTTCTTTGCTGCTGAGTACATTTATACTTTTGAGTTTATCTTTATTTCTTTTGTTTGTTTGAATTAATTCAGATTTATAGGGAAACATTTCTTTTTTAAAAATTGATTTTATTGGTACATTTTATATACACATTATGATCATGCTCAATATTGAGAATTTGTGCAAGTATATGACACAACTTATTTCTCATTTTTTGCCATTCCCCTGCCCACCCTACAACTGCCACCCCCTGAGTACATAAGCTCTGCTTCTTTTTTTATCATCACATTTTTCTTTCCCTTCCTACCTCACCTGTCTTTTCCCTTAAAATATCTTCTATTTCCCAATATCTATCATATGTTTTAGAACTCATTTACACCTTCAGTTTCTCCTACTAGAGAAAAGAAAGGATATTTATACAAATGTGACCTATTTATTTCACTTATGGGTATGTCCTCAAGGTACATTGATTTGAGTATAAATGACTCATATTTATCATTCTTTATGGCAGAGAAATACTCCATTTTATAAAAAAAAACCACATCTTTATCCAGTCTCCTATTGATGGGCATTTAGGTTATTTCCAAGATTTAGCTAAGGGATATTGTTGGAGTTTTAGAACAATCTAAATAGCTTTTTTTCATCTTGTACTGAGAATTCAATTCAGGGATGCTCTATGATTAGACTACATCTTCAGCCCTTTGTATTCTGAGATGAACTCCTTGAATTGTCTAAGCTGACCTCAAATGTAATTAGCTACATCAGCTCCCAAGTATCTTGTATTATGGGCATGCACCATCATATCAGCTTGCTGTTATTTCTTATTTGTTTCTGGGTTCAGGCTGATTTTTGGATTACTTGGTTATATGTACACAAAATAATGTGATAGTTGGAGTAACTTAGGTAAGAGTAGGTAAGGTGGTAGTAGTTTCTTTCCTTTTCTTTGTGGTAGAAATAAAAGGAGAAGCATGACTTAACTGCAGTATGTATAAAGCTTAATAGGAAAAGTTAGAGATGATAGAGAGTTGTGGCCCCCTCCTCCTGGAATCGAGCCAGGGCCTCAAGCATGCTAAGGCAGGCACTTCAATGAGCTACATGTTCAGTTGCGAGAGAAAATTGAAGAGACATATTTTGCTTTCTTTTCCCTGTGTGAAAACACAGCCTCTTGCCAGGCTTGGTGACACACCTGTAATCCCAGCACTTAGGAGGCAGAGGCAGGAGGATCACCACAGGTTCAGGGCCAGCCTGGGCTACACAGTGAGTTCAAGGCCAGCCTGAACTATATAGTAAGACTCTGTCTCAAAAAGCCAACCCTCCCCAACCCCACCCATCAAAAAACCTCTCCTAGATGAACATATTTTTTTTTTTTAGGTTTTTTTTTTTTTTTTTTTTTTTTGAGACAGGGTCAGGGTCTCGCTTTGTGGTTCAGGCTGGCCCTGAGCTCAGCCTCCAACTCACATCACAATCCTCCTGCCTCTGCCTCCCAAGTGCTGGGATTACAGGCGTGAGCCACCACGCCCGGCACTGGTATGTGGTACTGGTTGCCCCTGGGGTGAGTCTCCACACCCAGTATTGTTATGTGGTTACCGGGGATCGAACCCTGGTCCTTGCGCTTGCAAGACAGGCGCCGGAACCACTGAGCTATATCCCCGGCCCTAGATGAACATATTAACTGCCTCATTACTCTTGTGTTACAGGAGACTGAGTGCCCTCTACGGCTTGCTCTCTGCCAGCACTGCGATTTGGAACTTTCTGTTCTCAAATTGAAGGAACATGAAGATTATTGTGGTGCCCGCACAGAGCTGTGCAGCAACTGTGGGCGCAATGTCCTTGTGAAAGATCTAAAGACTCACCCTGAAGTTTGTGCAAGAGGGGAGGAAGGAAAGAGAAATGATGCTACCATACCTCCTAATGCAAATGACGAGTCTTGGGGTCAAGATGGAATCTGGATTGCTTCCCAACTCCTCAGACAAATTGAGGCTCTGGACCCACCTACAGGGCTACCCCGAAGGCCCTTGCGAGCCTTTGCTTCAGACCTGTTCCACAATAGGACTACCAACCAGAGAAACATGACAACCCATTTTCCAGTTCATAATAATCTGTGTGAGTTGTGGCTTGGAATTAGGAAATGAAGCAGTATCAAAATTCCAGGGCAGCCAAGTGTGGTACATGGTCTTGAGAGACTGAGGCAGGAGGATTGCTGGTTAGAGGCTAGCCTGATGTATATATATATATATACTTAGTTCCTGACGAGCCTGAGACTCTTTTCTTTTTTGTTTGTTTGTTTTTTTTTTTTTTTGAGACAGGGTCTCACTTTGTAGCTCAGGCTGGCCCTGAGCTCAGCCTCAAACTCACATTACAGCAATCCTCCTGCCTCTGCCTCCCAAGTGGTGGGATTACAGGCGTGGGCCACCATGGCCCCACACTGTGGTATGTGGTGCTGATTACTGCTGGGCATGAGTCTTCACAGTCAGTATTGTACATGGTTACCAGGAAATTGAACCCGGGCCCTTGCACTTGCAAGATAGGCACCAGAACCACAGAGCTATTCCCCGACCCTGAGACCGTTTTCTTAAAAACTCCTAAGGCAATTGAGAATAAGACTTTGGGGCCAAATAGATGCTGAGTGAAGAAACTTGACTGGCAAGTCAGTGTTGGACAGAATACCTAATATTCTATGAAATGGGACTAATAGAACCATTGTACTAGTGAATTGCTTTTAGGGTTGATGATAGGATGATAGTTGATAGGATTGTAAGTAGCTGACTCTTAGGGGGTGTGGAGGTACACACCTGTAATCCCAGCATTGGGAGGCTGAGGCAGGACGATCATTGTGAATTTGAGGCTAGCTTGAAATACATAGCAAGACCCTGTTTCAAAAAATAGAGACAAAGCTGACTCTTATACCTTATGAATTTCAGGCATTCTCAGTATATTTTACATGTATTATTTCATTTAATTCTCCTAATAGTGATAGGAAGGTAGATAAATAGTACAGTTGAGATTTGAATTCAGGCAATCTGACCCCATGCTTGAAAAATGACATGATTGTCTTATTGTTATAGCTCACTAATACTGCTTTTAATAATGCTATTAAAATAGTAACAGTAATGGAGCCTGGTCTCTTAGTGTTCAGAGACCTGTGAGAATGAGGTCAGTGTTGCTCATAGTGAACCTGGGCACATTTTAAACCTTGACCTTTGGTAGGCCTGGACTTGAGTTGAGGGTTGTTCTATCTTTAATGTGTCTTGAGTGCTGGTTTTAATTTTTACAGTTGAAGAACAAGAAAGGCAGGAAAGGAGTAGAGGCCAAAAGCCTCCCACAAAGAGTGGTGAAGATTCTGCAAACTTGGACTTCATGCTGGCCCTCAGTCTGCAGAATGAGGGCCAGGCCTCCAGTATGGCAGAACGACAGGACTTCTGGAGGGCTATGTGTGAGACTGAGCAGTCTCATGGTGGTCCCAGTTCTCTTAGTGAGTTAAAGGGTGGGTTTGCTTATTCTGCACTACCTTCTGTCTCTTTAATTTTTTTAAAAGTTGATCTTATTGGTACATTTTATATACACATTGAGATCACAATTGACGTTCAGAATTTGTACCAGTACATGACACAACTTAATTCTCATTTTTTCGCGTTCCCCTGCCACCCCGGTCCTCCTAACCTCATATACCTGAAACTGTATGTATAATTTTTGTTAGTCTTATTTTATACAACTCACACAAATGTGAAAGATTTTAATGAGATGAAATTTGCTTAATTATTTTTGGTTTATTTGCTTTTGTTTTTTCCCCCAACTTACTTTCAAATATTGTCAGAGTAGAGTTGGCCAAGGTGGTGTGTGTCTTTAATTCCATCTGCTCAGGGGGTTAAGATGGGAGATGACAAGTTTGAGGTCAACTGGGAAACATAATCAGTGCTCATTTTGAAAAAAAAAAGAATGGTGGAGTGCAAATCCATATATCTAAGTCTGTGTTCACCTATTTAATATCACACTTACCTTTCTATAACATTTTCCCTGAGCCAATTGAGAATAAAGACATTTTTTTTTTTAAGGTTTTTTGAGACAGGGTCTCACTTTGTGGTTCAGGCTGGCCCTGAGCTCAGCCTCCAACTCACATCACAGCAATCCTCCTGCCTCTGCCTCCCGAGTGCTGGGACTACGGGCATGAGCCACCACGCCAGGCACTGTGGTATGTGGGTACTGATTGCTGCTGGGTGTGAGTCTTCACGCCCAGTATTGTTATGTAGTTACCGGGATCGAACCCGGGTCCTTGCGCTTGCAAGACAGGTGCTGGAACCACTGAGCTATATCCCTGGCCCTGAGAATAAGGACATTTTATACTTAAAACACTTTATCTTGTATCTCTTTATTCTCCATCCACCCTTGCCCTTCCAGGCCCCTCTCATGTGTCTCTCAACAAGAGTGTTTCTGTGTAAACACAATAAATGTACCTCTCAGGAAATTTAATGTAAGTTCTCTACTTCAAAATTAAGTCCTTTAGAATATTTTTGTTTTGTTTTTAATCTTTATGTTTAGGACATTGGCACTTTAAAAAGAGTCCAGGGTAGTGTTTTGTAAAATATTTTTGTTTTGCTTGAATCAGATGTAACAAAGGTTATTTTAAGTTAGTGAAATTTCTTGTTTCTGTCCTTTATTTTTCTGAGATAGGGTCTCATTATGTAGTGCAGGCTGGCCTCAAACTCATGGTGATCCTCCTGCCTCAGCCTCCTGAGTGCTGAGGTTACAAACGTGCTACCATGCTGGGTCCTTTTTTTTTTTTTTCTTACTATTTTATAAAACTCCAAAAGTTGGGGGTGCAGGGATTTAGCTCAGAGGTTCCAGCATCTGGCTGGCAAGCACAAGGTCCTGAGTTTGATCCCTGGTACCACATACCACAGTGCCAGGTGTGGTCGCTCACGCCTGTAATCCCAGCGCTTGAGAGACAGGCAGGAGGATTGAGAGTTAGAGGCTAGCCTAGGCTGCGTAGTGAGTTGAGGCCCAGCCTAAACTGCAAAGAGAGACCCCGTCTCAAAAAACTAAAAAATGATAAAACCCCAAAACTCCAGAAGGGAAATAAAAGTTTGAAATCAAGTTTTTGTTGCATTTGAATCTGACCATGTGACCTGCTACCTCAATATGTACCTAGGTACAGCCGATGAGACCATGTTGCCTTGTGAGTTTTGTGAGGAGCTCTACCCAGAGGAACTGCTGATTGACCATCAGGTATGGTTTTTTTTTTTGAGGTTTGAGTAGGAAAATTTTATTGAGAGAAAGCTTCTGCCTAAGAGAGACAGAAGGGCGAACCTGGAAAGGTGGGTAACCCAACCATCAGGTATGTTGAGAATTAACTGTGGGCTTTTTGTTTTGTTATTTTGAAATAGGGTCTTGCTTTGTAGTTCAAGCTGGCCTCGAACTTACAGTAGTAAGTTCTAGTTCTACTCCTGCCTCAGCCTCTTAAGAGTTGAGATTGTAGGTGTGTGCCACCACGTCCAGCAACTATGTATATGTGCTGCAGAAGCAAGCATAGTGGCCAGTAACTGTGGGCTTTAAGTTGAAATGTGAATAGGCCATATGTGGTATTTTGGGCAATATGGAGTCTTGAGCAGATTTTTATTTGTTCAAAAATTTTTATTATTATGTTTGTGATATATAATCAGTATATTCAGTACATATGATTAGAGGATAGTTATGTGTTTGAGGATTTACCTGGGGGAAGAAACCAGTTGTTCCCCTCAGTCTTTGGTCTGTCCTTTTTACTGCCCCTTCCTCTCCCGTCCTTGCCTTCTTATATCCCTAGATCTTTTTTCTGTCTTCAAAAAGTTTACCTCTGAGTTTGATCCTTGGTACTGCAAAAAAAAAATTTTTAAATCTATCTCTCTGTTTCCTATGGCTTTTTATTTTGTTGAGCACATTTGTAATACAGGACTTGGGAAGTGGCAACTGTTTTTTACTATGATGTAACTCACATGGGTATGCAGTCTCAGCCTTGTTCCCCCATAGAAAAAATAATGTTCATCCCAGCAGACTTACCATATGGTGCTGACTCCTTGGACATGTCAACTGATCGTTTTTAATCTGGTTTCATCTCATGTCACATTTTGAATTATTAGAGTTGTGCTGAAGTCTTTCCAGGTCCCTCAAAGGTTTAATAATCTTTTCTCTCTATTACTTTCTCTGCCTGGAAGGGCATAGCCTCCTGCCAATACTTGCTCAACACTCTTACTGACATAGACCCTTGATCTATAGGCTAGGTTTGGATGACTTTCAGGAAATTATCCCGCTGTGAAGGTTAAATCAAGGTTCCATCTGTGTGCATCTTTTCTGATAGCCTGTCACCCTGTCTAGGCTACATAGTGAGCTCAGGGCCAGCCTGAACTACAAAGCAAGACCCTGTCTCAAAAAAAAAAAAAAAAAGTTAATGAAGAACATTTGGATTTAGGCCCCTCTTTTACTGTATGCAATAGGAAGATTATTTTTTTTTCCAGTGCTAGGGTAGAGATAAGATTCTTGACTTTTTAAAAAAATGTGTAGTAATGGCCAGGAGCGGTGGCACACACCTGTAATCCCACCAATTGGGAGGCTGAGGCAGGATGATTAGTGCGAGTTGCACACTAGCCTGGGCTACACAGTGAATTCAAAGCTGGCTTGGACTATGTGGGCAGATTCAGTCTCAAAAAAAGAGAATCACATAAATAGGAAAAAATTAAAATAACAAATGTTTAAAAGTAAAGTGAATATTCTATTTGTTCTGTTTTTAGTTTCTTTCCATAACAGTATTAAGTATTAGGAAAATTTTGTTGTGATGTGGTGGTGCCATGCCTCCAATCCTGGCACTCAGAAATCTGAGGTAGTAGAATCACAAGTTTGAAATCAGTCTGATGTACATGGTAAGATCTAATCTCTCAAAAAAATCATAGTTTGTGGAAAATGTTTTAGAAATGTAGTTTTTTTCCCTTAATGTCTTTTTTTTTTTTTTAAACAGACAAGCTGTAACTCTTCACGTGCCTTACCTTTGCTCAGTACTGGCAGCTCTCCTCCAAGGCAGGAGGAGGATCCTGATGTCATCTTCCAGAGCTTTCTGCAGCAGGCTACAAGTAATCAACTGGACTCTTTGATGGGCCTGAGCAACTCACCTTCTGTTGAAGACAGCGTTATTATTCCATGTGAATTTTGTGGGGTGCAGCTAGAAGAAGAGGTGCTCTTCCATCATCAGGTTAGATCCCATAGAGGACTCATTACCTGGTTCCTTCAAGTTGATTTTTTGTGAGTGAACTTGAGACTTCCCAAGCCAAGAATGATACTTTCTTTATTTAAAATTGATTTTATTGGTACATTTTATATACACATTATGATCACACTCAATGTTGAGAATTTGTATCAGTATATGACATGGCTTAATTCTAATTTTTCGCCATTCCCCTGCCCACGCTACAGCCCCTCACCCTCTATGTACATAAGCTTTGCTTCCTTTTTTATCATCACATTTTTCTTTCCCTTCTTACCCCTACCTGTCTTTTCTCTTAGAATATCTTCTATTTTCCAATATCTATCATACATTTTAGAACTCATTTATACCTTCAGTTTCTCGTACTAGAGAAAAGATAGGGTAATTACATATCTGTAACCTATTTATTTCACTTACGGGTGTGTCCTCAAGGTACATCCATATGAGTATAAACGACTCATATTTATCATTCTTTATGGCAAAGAAATACTCCATTTTATAAAAAAAACCCCCAAAAACCCACATCTTTATCTAGTCTCCTATTGATGGGTATTTGGGCTGTTTCCAAGATTTAGCTATCACAAACTGAGCTGCTATAAACATGAGTGCACATGTGTTGCTGTGATACGAGTCTATAAATTCTTTCGTGTATGTACTTATCAGAGAAATAGTAGGGTCAAATGGGACTCCTAGCTTTATTTATTTATTTTTTTAGGTTTTTTGAGACAGGATCTTGCTTTGTAGTTCAGGCTGGCCCTGAGCTCAGCCTCCAACTCACATCACAGCAATCCTCCTGCCTCTGCCTCCCGAGTGCTGGGACTACAGGTGTGAGCAACCACGCCTGGCACTGTGGTATGTGGTACTGGTTGCTGCTGGGCGTGGGTCTCCACACCCAGTATTGTTATGTGATTACCGGGGATCAAACCCGGGTCCTTGTGCTTGCAAGACAGGCGCCGGAACCACTGAGCTAACTCCCTGGCCCGGGACTCCTAGCTTTTTGAGGAATCTTCACACTGATCTCCACAGTGGTTGCACCAGTCTACATTCCCACCAACAGTGGAGAAAGGTTCCTTTCTCCCCATATTTCTTCATATGCTTCTTAGCTGCTTTTACTTTTTCCCCTGAAAAGTATCTGTTCATTTCAAATGCCCAGTTTTGAATTAAGTCTTTAAATTTCGGGGCAGGTCTGATTTTTTAAGCTCTTTGTATACTTCAGATAGTAGTAGCCCTTGTCTGGGAAACTGCTGACAAAAATTTTTCCCCATATTTTTAGTTGTCTTTTTGTTCTACTGGTGTTCTCTCTTGCTGTGCAGAAGGTTTTTTTTTTTTTTTTTGAGACATTGTCTTGCTTTGCAGTTCAGGCTGGTCCTGAACTCATCCTTGAACTCAGCAGTCATGCTGCCTCTGCCTCCCAAGTGATGGGATTACAGATGTGAGCCACCACATGTGAGCCACCACGCCTGGCCTTGTGGTATGTGGTACTGATTGCTGGTGGACATGAGTCACCACACCCAGTATTATTCTATGTGTTTACTGGGAATAGATCCTGGGACCTTTCCCTTGCAAGGTAGGTGCCAGAACTACTGAGCTAAATGCCCGGCCCTTTGCAGAAGCTTTTTAATAAGATGACATCTCAGTTATTGATCCCTTCTGCTAGTTCTCATGCTCCACAGGTTTTGTTCATAAAGTCTCTCCGTAAGCCAGTGTCTCCAAGAGTTCTACCTAACCTGTTTTGCGGCAGGTTTAGTGTTTCTGTTTTAATATTTAGGTCTCTAATCCAATTTGATTTTAGTGTAGTGCTGAAAAATGTTATTTTAGCTTTTAGATTGCATTCCATCCTAACTTAGAGTCCACGCACATGGCTTATGGCCATACCCTGTCCCAAGAATCAACTACTTGAGATACATAGTGCTTTAGGCCTGAGACTTGCTCTTCCTTCTGGCACCTGAAGCCACTCTGTCAGTAGTTAAGGATCCCATAGGCAGGACTCCATGTGCAAGCACCAATGCCTTGCCAGATGGGTTTAGATGAGAGTCTCCCTGAGGTCACTGATGCAGTCTGTTTTTGCCCAGGCAGATGCTTACCATGTGTGTCATTTGATACTTGCATTTTAGGAGGCCCGGAGGTTCAGTTCTCCTTGGATTTCCATCTCTTAGTAGAAAATACATTTTCTACCTAATCTTGTTATAAGGAACTACTGAAAATTTCCTTCACTGATGTTAGAATATCATTTTGTTTCTGTAAGAAATACTTTAGCTTTTGGATCAGGAAATGGACTGCTAAACTGCTGGTTGCCTCTAGAGGAGGATGTGGAGGAAGCCAGCATAGACAACTGCGATCAGAGTACTAATGTGCTTTACTGGGCTTCCAGGACCAGCCCTTCCTTTACCCCTGGCCGGATCAGAAAGGGCTTCTGCCAGTCCCTCAGATGCTACTGGGAGTGGCTTCTCCAGTCCAGGGGCGCCTAGGACTTTAATGCTTGTCAGAGTCTCTTATCTGTTCTTCACTTTCTTTTCACCACTCTGTTTTGAGGTACTGACTGTATTGAGTCTAGTTTTTCTTATTTAGGACCAGTGTGACCAGCGTCCAGCGACAGCCAACCACCATGTGATGGGGGCGATTCCTCAGCAGGATTCCCAGCCTCAAAAGACATCACCAGAGCTGCCCCGGAGGCGTGTCAGACACCAGGGTATGAGCCAGGCCTGAAGTCCACTCTCACTTTCTCCCTGTTCATCTGCAGTGATGAGGCCTGGGCATCTCAGGCTACCGAGCACCCTGGGGTCTCTGGGAGCTCCTGCAGCTAGCTGTGGCCCCACAGTAGACTGAGCTGCTGAGGGAAAATTTAGGTGGTAATAGCTTTAGGGACAGCAGTATGACATAATCAGTGCTCTTACACCATTAGCGTTGTCTATTAATGAGCCTCCTGAATAGGCAAATACAGTGTTTTAAAAAATTATTACAAAGGCAATTAGAAACTGTATTTTAATGTTCTCTTGTATACTCTTGGTAAACAATTAGAAGACTGTATTTGAGGTAATTAATGTGCAGCAGAGACGAAATGTTCCCGGTTCTCTCTGAGGTTACAGCCACTGGTAGTTTAATTTAGGGGTAAGTACTAGTTGTCTTGTATGCAGAACTTTTTTCTTCCTGCTCTCCCTGAATCCAGCTGTAGTGGCAAGAGCAGAGTTTTCCATAAAGCTGTTACTATTTTCTCTTTTCAGGAGAACTGTCTTCTGGTTACCTGGATGATATCAAGCAAGAAGCAGCTAAAGGACCCACCTACTCTCTGTCCCCCAGCAGATCCATCAATAACATGACAACCAGCTATAATCGATTATCAAAATCCACCTCAGCCCCTAGACCTGGGAGCCAGCCTCGTGTGCTGAAGCTCAGCAACTCAGACAGTCAGGATATGCGGGAGCGGAATCCAGGCAGCCAGAATGGAGCCCAGGCTGCTGGGTCTGCTCCAGTGGTACCCTCTGTGCGCAGTCTGTATCCGGAAAACTGCATGTCCTCTTTCCCCCAGGGTCCTGCAGGGAGACACGGAGCTAGGTGAGAATCAACCTGGAAACGAGTCCTGAGGAGAATGTGGGAACACAGTCTGGTCCCACGGGCTTAGCCTGGATGAGGCTGAGGCCCTTGGGAAGGGAGCTTGATCCAGAGCTTCATGCATGTGACCTATCTGCTCTTAGCACTGAGTTACATCTCAGCCCGTGGATGAGAGTTTGGATTTTGCCTGTATTGTCATTGTTTCCAAAAAATTCTTTTGCTATCCATGGATAGTTTTGTTTTGTCTACTAGTGGAGGGCTGTGTATGCCCTGGTAATGCTGTTTCGTGGAGGTTTTGGACCTTTGCTAAGGGAGTTCTCATTTTTCATCCTTTTCTTTCAGTGGTAGGAGTGAAGGTGGCAGGAGCTCCCAGGTCAACCCTTTAACCACTAACTACCACACCAGAACTGCAAAGGTAACCTGGGGTCGAGCCCACAGTGCTCACAGTTGGCTGGGGTGGCTCATGGAGTCCGAGGAGTTGCTGGGATGTTCTGGTCTTGGTTAGGCATCTTTGGTAATGCAGGGAATGAATACTGTTCTTTTACTTCTGTATAAAACTTCTGTTTGTTCTTCTTCTATAGGCCACGCCTCCAAAGCAGCAGGGAGCCGGGGACACAGAGGAGGAGGAAGAAGAGGAGTAATGGTGTCTGCAGAGACCCATCACCTGGGTCTCTACCTTCTATGCATAGCAGAACTTGCCATGGGTTAGGCCCCACCTCCCTGCCCCTTTAGGCAGGGAGATTTTCCACATTTTTAACTTTTTCTAGGTTTAAGCCATTCTGTGTCTTTTGAGATTGTGTTGTGAGTTTGGGGTTTGAGGGAGGGTTAGCAGGGAGACTTAACGTTTCAGCCCTAGCTACCACTTTGGGCAGGAGTGATTACACAGGTTCTAGCCGCTCCCCTCACCGGTGCTCTACCTGCTGAAATGCCATCACCATTGCTTCTTGGTGCTTCGTGGTTCTGGTGGAAGGAGATGAGAGTTCTGGGACCTGCAGCCACCAGTGAAGTGATTTTCTTCTCTTTGGGGACCATTCAGGGGCGTCTGGGTGACTTGTCCTGTTACTGGCCCTGGCCACTTCGAACTCCAGGCCTCCATTGGGTGGGGCAGCTCTGTGAAAGTGTTCAGGCTGATATCTAGAAAGGAGGCATTGACCGGGGATGTGTGGACTGGGGTGTGTTTGGAGCTGCTTCCTTGTCGTTTAGCATCACTGTCTCTGCTCTAGGTAGGTATTGTGGCCCCTTTGTCCTCACTGTCCTCTCTGGAGAGGGCAAGGCCTGTGTGTCCACACTGGGCCGTGCTGGGCCATAGCCCCATGCTTCCCCTGAAAGCCAAATGTGCAGAGCTCCTTTCCCTTCTTTTTATTTTACTATTCTAATTATTATCAATCTCCTTGTAATAGAAATAAAATTTGTCCTTGGAGTTCAGCTAAGTCTTGTGCTTCCTTCACTGAGCTCTCTGTGGAGACCCCAGGGAAGCCAGCAGGGGCAGCAGTGGCCTGGGTTAGGAGGTGAGCAGGGCCTCCTCAGGGTACCTGTGCCCTCACAGCTCCAGGCTGCAGTGCTCAAGATGTTTCCTGAGGAAACTGAGGCTTGCGTAGCCCGAGTGAACAAAGAGTCTCCAAGTGCTTTAACCTGAGACTAGTCAGGCATAGCAGGCTCTCTTCCCTCCAGGGCTTCGTGGTTTGCACAGCACCATCTAGGATCTCATGTCATATGCAGCTCACTTATCTCAGCTACTAGGAAGGGGTGGCAAGAGTTCACCTACTTCTCGGCAGGGCTGCACTTTGCAAGGAATTACCGTGAGAGAAGCTAGACCAGAAAAGAGCTAACATGGGGATCAAGGTGCTCATGTTGGGGACACTTGGCTCAGGGAGGCTTTGGTGCAGGGGGAAGAAGCCAGAGAACTGAGACATTAGCAGGGCCCTCGTGGCCTGGAATGTCCATGTGACTCGGAGAAGGAGGGAGGAGGAACCAGGGCAGTGGTGACAGTTTTCCCCCATTTGCTGAAGAATAGTCCTGTCACCTGTCACTGTCATGGAACATAGACCAAACAGGAAGCAGTGCAACTCCTGTCCCTGGTGTTGGATTAGATGCTGGTGACTAATATGGGGCTGGTTGGCTTTACATTTTTTAGTAAAATATGATTTCTAACGTTCTGCAGTGGGTATACTTTTTAAAAGTAATATTTTTTGAGTATTATATATAAATAAGCCAAATACAACTTCAGAGTTTAAAATCATTCTCTGTTTTTTCCTAAACTCACTAAGAGTTTAGGAAAATATATAATTAATTTTTTTTTTTTGAGACAGGGTCTTGCTTTGTAGTTCAGGCTGGCCCTGAGCTCAGCCTCAAACTCACATCACAGCAATCCTCCTGCCTCTGCCTCCCGAGTGCTGGGATTACAGGCGTGAGCCACCACGCCCGGCACTGTGGTATGTGGTACTGGTTGCTGCTGGGCATGAGTCTCCACACCCAGTATGGTATGTGGTTGCCTGGGAATCCAACCCAGGTCCCTTGCGCTTGCAAGACAGGCGCCGCAACCACTGAGCTAACTCCCCGGCCCAGAAAATATATAATTTTTAAGGTGTTTCTTCTGGTACTCTCTGCCATGGTTCCAGATCATCTGTCTGGTATACAGGTCAGCTAGTGATCAGTTAAGTTTTTATTTTTCTGGCTTTTGATTTTTAATATTTTTTTAAATTGCCCAACCTTAAGTTCCTGCCTCAGGCTTACGTGTACTGGCTACGTTATTGTGCCTGGTTATCACTTTTTAAAAACCAGGGTAAAATATATAAAATACAAAATCTAACATTTTAATCATTTTAAAAGTTTAGAAAACAGTGGTACTAGGTATACATTATTCACCACCTTGCAACCACTACTGTTTCTACTTCTAGAATTTTTACCCCACAGAAAAACTCTTAAGTCTCATCTGTCTGGTGGATTTGCCTCTTCTCTTCTGTGCTATTTGAAAGGTATTTTTGTTAGATATAGAGTTGTAGGTTGACAGCTATTTTGCTTCTGATAGCTTAATGCTGATCCTGTCTTGACACTTGCATTCCTCCCAATGACAAATCTGTCTTTATCTTTTGATTTTCTCTGCTTTATGTGCCTATTGGGGGAGCGTGGGGTTTTTTGTTGTTGTTGTTTTAATTATATTGGGGACTGAACCCAGGTCCTTTGCACTGAGCTACATCCCAACCCTTTTTTACTTTTTTTGAGACAGGCTTGCTGTAAATCACGCCCAGACAGCACTTGGAAGGGGTGCCTCAAACTAGTCTTTTTCTCTTGTCTTTTTTTCCTTTTTTTCAGTCCTGGGAATTGAACCTAGTACTCTCACAGAGCTACATACTCAGCCCTTTTTATTCATTTATTTAGAGACAGCTAAGTCAGCAAGCACATTGCCCAGGCTGAGCTTGGATTTGTGATCTTCCATCCTCAGCCTCCTAGAGTGCTGAGATTACAGGTATGTGCCACTATGCCCAGATAGTACCTTTTCTTGTACTTCTGTGGCATATTAGTGTTTTGGAAATCTTCTGTCTGCATTGTCCGTTTTCTGGGAGTTTCAGCACTTTCTCTGTAGGCACTACCTCAGTCCACTTCTGCTTCTTGGCCATGTATGGAGGACAGTGAGCTGCTGCATTCTGTCTCTCATTAGCATCTATGCCTTCACAGAAAGGTCTGCCATGCACACCTGGAGTGGGAGCCAAGGTATTCTGCAGGTAGACTTTAATTTTGTCCCTATCTTCAGTCTTATCCTCCCCTCCAAAGGGTCTAGAGGATGGAATTGTGAGCTTGTCAGGTTTTTCTCCACAATGTAAATTATGATCTTAAGTTTTAATGGCTCCTAGTATGATCTTCTATTCTTTGTTTTAATTATTATTATTTTTTTTAAACAGGGTCTCGCTTTTCTAGTTCAGGCTGGCTCTGAACTCACTATGTAGCCCAGGCAAGCCTCAAACTCAGCAATCCTCCTGCCTCTGCCTCCCGAGTGCTGGGATTACAGGTGTGAGCAACTACACCTAGCATTGTGGTATGTGGTTACTGGGGATCGAACCTGGGAACTTGTGTTTGCAAGGCAGACGCCAGAACCACACAGCTAAATCCCCGGCCCTGTTTTTAAAAACTTTTTAATTCAGTAAATTTTATTTATCTCATTTCCCCTTCAAACCATTGTTTTTTCTTGGCATATAAAGCCTCAAATTCTTTTCTTTAGATTTCTTTTTTTAAATTTAAAGAAATGGAAATAACCTTGATTCCTAATACAGTATCCTTTGGCTAAGTTGTTGGAGCCAGTGATGATCAGACGCAGGCCCATGACAGTGAGGCTACAATACAGTGCTCTTTATTTTTGGGGACAGGGTTAGTAAATTGCCTGGACTGGGCTTGGACTTTTCATCCTCCTGCTTCAGCCTCCCAGAGTGCTGGACTTATAGGTGTGCCACCATGTCCTGCTTACATTATAATTTTTCTATCAAGAGTCTTCACTCAAAAACTGTGGATTGAAATTACACTTTTGAAACAGATTTGTCATTGGGAGGATTTAGCTCAGTAGTTCTGGCATCTGCTTTTGCAAACACAAGTTTGATTCCGGGTATCACCACAAAACAAGAAAAGAATTACAGATTTGGCTCCATAAGGACAGAGCATGTGTTATTTTTTGATTTCCTTGTGGTGTACTTTACGAAACCCACTGTATAGAGTAATGCACGAACAAGTGTACAGTGCCATGTAAACACAGCTGTCGCCACCACACAGATCAAGAGAGAAAATATCACTAAGACACAGCAGCCCTCTTCCTTCCTCAGTCCCACCTGAGGCAGCTGTCCCTCAGCCCTGCCACATCTGCGTTCAGCATTGTCTCGGTGGTCTGGGATCTTCACTGATGGTGTTGGCACAGTGGCAGTGTGTCCCTCTGTACCGTATTGCATGTGCACTTTGTGGAGCTGTGGGTGGCTCTTCTTACATGTCCTTAGCATGTCTTCTGGGAGGTGCATGTAGATAGATGTTTCTTTTTGGTTTGTACTAGGAGTGGAGTTGCTGGTGTCAGGGATGTGGTAAACAGTGACAGTGGTGGGTCACATTGCCATAGCAGTGTGTGCTCCAGTGGCTCCTGACTACAGTGGCAGTAAATCTCATGGTGACTTGATCTCTTTGCTGGTGACTATTGAGCATGTGCACTCTCCTGTAACTGGGCTGCACACTATGGGCCTAGGTGGGTGGAGCCTGGACCCTGCTCAGGCCTCATGCCAGTTTCGTGTCAACTCAGCAGCTGGCAGGAGGATGGTCCTGCTGCTGTCCTTCATCCTATAATGAAGACATTCAAGACACTGGCCTTTACCAGGTACAAGGGTTGGGTGAAGAGCATGAATAGGAAGCAGTCGTGTGAGGATCACAGCTGAATAGAAGGGGAGGTAAACAAGTCAGGAACGACTGAGTTGGTTCTTCCAGTGTAGACAACAGTTCCCCGGGGTGAGGTCACCCTGTGGGAAGAGGGTATAGCCACTCCCCTCTTTCCCACAGTGTGGCCCCACAAAGATAAAGGCCTCCTCCAGGAGGAAGGCTTTGGGGAGGTGAGATTAGGAAGCAAGAACCACGTCAAGTGCAGAGACCATAATTAGAAACACTTTAATTCCTGGCCACTTGGCTGCACTCGAGTATGGCCATCCTGGCTCAGCCTCTGGACTTGCTCGGCAAGAGTATCTACTGAGATCACACACTCGTAGGGTCAGTCGGAATTAGATGAAGGTTATTTATTGGTGTGACTTTTGTCCTGTAGTGAGCTTCCTTTACACAGCAGGGTGTAAATAGCATCAAATTGAATGAAAAGTCTGTTAAATGCAACCATAAATAATTATAATAAATATACATCAAGTAACTTTACAGCACACATTTTTTAGGGCCAAGGTTTGGATCTGCCTGGACCTCGCTGTGCTCTCTGGGAGAAGCAGCTGAGCTAGCAGCAGATACTGTATCTCACTCGCAGCTGTCACTATCACATGATGCCCCCTGAAGCTTAGCCCCTCAGGGAGGTGGCCGACAGAATTCCAAGTCCATTCACAGGATGAGGGTTTTCAGGGACCAGGAATTTAAGGGTACAGGGAAGAAAACCACTTCTAGTGAATTCAAAGGTTCTTTCATTATGCACAAAGGAAATCAGAGGATCCTTGTTTTCAGGGACACAGTCCTGATGTGACCTCCATCGAGGGGCTGTGGCCCCAGGGAAGTAGCAGTGACTGTCTTCCTTTCCAAGCAGGGGACCTGCTGTGGCACTCACTCTGCAGGTGACTCCTGCACCATGTGACCAACAGTGACCATCCATCTAGGTGTCTTACTCTTGGGTCACGGAGTTTCTGCAGTGCTCCTCAGTGCATTTCCTAAGCAGACAGAGGAGACAGCTGCCGGTTCTGACTGAAGCCCACTCGCCTAGGTGGCCGGCCCTGCAGAGGAGCGTGTCCTCCCGCCCAGCCCGTGGACAGCATCACTCAGAATGTCTGTGTTCAACAGTGTACGATAAATACAGCGCCACCGTTCAGGAGAACTGGTGAGGCCCCAAACAGCAGTGTCCAAGGAGATGGCGTGTGCTGCTCTTCAACAAAGAACCACTGGACAAAGACTCATTTGGGACACAAATGTACTGGGCTGTAGGTGAGCCTGGAGGTGGCTTGGCCCTGTCACACACACTGGGGGCATGACGGTTGGGGGGTCCAGGTGGGGGCCAAGGGACCCCGGCATCTCCGTGGACAGGACAGTCTCAGTCTCAGAGCAGAGCACCTCAGCCACCTTGTGACGAGGGTGTGGAGCCCCCCACCGTGTGGGAGAAAAGGCCATGCCGAGCACATGAGTGGCGGCCTTGGGTCCTGTGCTTTCCTGTCAGCTACGGAGAAGGCCCCACCCAAGCATAGTCCCTTCCCCTCTGTCCTCTCTTACCACTGGAATGCAGCCTGATTCCATGGACTAAGGCCAGGAGTCCCCGGGTCTTCTGCTCCCCAAGAGCTGGGGACATTCAGAGCAGGGGCCCAGGGGATGCAGGCAGCAGAGAGGGCTGTCTGCAGGAGGGCAGGGCAGCCTTGTGGGTTTCTCTCAGAAACGTCCTCAGACAGGGAGGTGGATACCGAAAGCTCCCTATGTGTCCTGCGTAAGTTTGGGCACTGGCCCAGCCACTTCAGGGTGGGAGGAGCCTGGCAGGAGCTGCCCCCAGGGAGCTGCCCCCAGGAGCAACACCAGCTTGAAACAGGAGGGCAGGGCTGGCTTGGTGTGGCCCTGGTCACATCACCAAATCCGAGCTGGGTGGTTCTCTGATGAGGAACCTTGTCGGAATCTGGTACCCACGAGGGACACTGTCCAGGAAGATCAAATGAGACACAAACTGGGAACAGAACTATCCTACAAAGATACCACAAACAGGTAGCAAAAGAACCAACCCATCACAAAACATACGAATACAGAAGGGTAAGTCTTCCAGAGGGCCCTGGGACATGGACAAATTGTGGAAAAGCAACATGTTGCTGACTCCTCCCTCGGAGCGCTGGAAGGATGTGCCCACGGTGGCCAGCTTCCCGCCAGCAGGACGGTGCCTTGGTGACAGCCTAGCACTCGGGCTCTCCCGTCAGCCACTCAGGGGGTCCTCCCGGTAGTGAATGGCACAGCGCAGTCTCTCCAGCATGATCTCCAGGGAGGAATACTGGGGAAGCTTGATCATGAACATGCAGGTCTCCACACGGATGTAACGAGAGTCTGGGGAACCTGCGCAACAGACCGGGCCAGTGTTAGAGGGCGGGCCTGCAGCTGTGGGATGGGCGTGTGGTGGCAGCTGTGGGCCCATGCTGGGGCAGCACAGGGCAGGGGCCGAGGAGTTGCTGCAGCCATCTGTTTCATCAGGAAAGTGGTTTTTTAAAACAATAATTCTATGTTTAGAGATAGGCATGTAAGGGCTGAGGATGTGGCTCAGTGGCAGGACATATATCTACTAGATCAAAGACCTAGGTTCAATCCTTGGTCTGCCAAAAACTTTTTAAAAATTTAAGGCATTACAGATTTTTGACTTAAACTCTGGCCTGGACTGCCCCAGCTCCACCCAGCCCAATCCCTCATATGTATTGGGTTTGGCATACAGTGCCTGTTCTTTGTTCTCCTTCATGCGGGGCCTGGAGAGGGCAGTACCTGCTGTGCCATCTGGGGGGGCGATCTTCATAGGGTACGGGGGCACATGGGCCGTGTCGAGGCCCCCATCTTTGCAGGGGCAAGTGAACGGGATGCGCTCCTGGTTGCAGGCAAACTTGATGAACTTGCACAGCTCCTCCTGGGTGAACGTCTCTAGGGCGCCCCAGAAGAACTCGATGTGCTGGTCCGTCTCCATGAGCCCCACCTGGTACATGGTGTGGGCCTGGGGAGGAGAGGCCCATGTGAGCCGCTGGCCCTGACGGCTCTCTCCCAGCCTGGATCTGTAGGCTCAGCCTATCCAGGGGGGCTGCAATGTGGAGGCCACAAGCACAGGGCCATGGGCTGTGGACTGGGTTGCTGTAGGGTGGATCACCTACCTTCAGGAACTCGAGGTTGATGTATGGGAGGCCACAGGTGCGTAGCTCCATCTCCAGGGGGCTGAGTGTGGTGAGCAGCTGCAGGGGGATGATGGAACCCAGCCCAGCTCGCACGGCCGTCACGCACTCCGTGTTCTGCAGCTCCCGTAGCCGCAGGCTCCGGATGGCTGCTGCGTAGATGTCCTTGTTTTCCCACCTGCCGGTGCAGGGGCCAGGTGAGGGACAACTGTTGACCCCAGTCTACCTCCCTTAACTAGGGTTGCTGCTGCCCCCAGAAAAGCCTTCACCTGAGGCCATCCTTCCTGGTACCCAGTGGGCTGCCCCTTCCCCTTCCCTTGGAGAATGCCACCAGTTGTGAGTCCCTCCTGTACCCCGCACACACTCACGCTACGGGGATGTGCCGGCCACGACTGCACAGCTCCACCTCCTCGCCTGTCATGGTCAAGTAGGTGAACCTGCAGGATGGCTTGTTGGGGCCCTCAGGGCTCTCGATGGCCAGGTGCTGGGAGGCAATCTCAGCGCACAGGGCCTCCAGCTCAGTCTCGTCACTGATCTGTGGGACAAAGTGAGGCCATGCAGGGTGGACCTGGGACCACTGCAAACACCAGGCAGTGTGGACAGGTTCACCCTGTCACACAGTGGGCACAGGATACGAGCCTGGCTGGTCAGCCTCCAT
The DNA here is from genome assembly GCA_004026965.1 of Petromus typicus. Classification (NCBI taxonomy): domain Eukaryota; kingdom Metazoa; phylum Chordata; class Mammalia; order Rodentia; family Petromuridae; genus Petromus; species Petromus typicus. The sequence continues at coordinate 58,792 of PVIR01004293.1, read as the reverse complement.
CAGCACAGGATAGGGTAGGGACCGACGCCAGGCTGACCGGGCTCGCATGCCAGGGCGCTTCTGCTCCAGGCCTTTCAGGGGTAGAGGCCTTGAGAGCTTGTCTGGAGGTTCTAGCAGGGGCGCACAGCCACTGTGATCCTGCTGACCGAGGAAATGACCTCCTCTGTCGGGAGTAGCCATTTTTTTCGACTAAGTGCACAGCTTCAGGAGGGATGTGCATGGAGTGGTGAGGAAGGGGACACCTGCATAACCAGCCGGATCAGCCAAATCAACCCTGGTGATCATTGTGGTGATAGCTGTCGCAATCAGATTGCCCTCACATCCCATAGGTGGGGCTCTGAAGACACGAGGGGCCCTGCACTGTGGTGTCTGCCCGCAACTGGGGGGCGCTGCCTGAGTACCAGCATTCAGCCCTGCTTTCATAAGTATAAGTATTTATGCTTTCTTTTTTTTGCCTCACTGTATCATTCAGGTTACTAGGTATCCATCGCTGACCTCTAACTCACAGCAATCTTACTGCCTCAGGCTCCTCCATGCTGGCATTACAGGTTTGCATCTCCCTGCCTGACTATATCTGTGTTTTCTGCTTTATGAGTTGTTTTGATTTTTTTTTTTTAGAAACAGGTTCTCGTTTAGGCTGGCCCTGAGCTCACTATATAGCCCAGGAGAACCTTGAACTCACAGCAATCTTCCTGCCTCTGCCTCTCACGTGCTGGGATTATAGGCGTGAATCACCACACCTAGCATTGTGGTATGTGGTTACTGGTGATCAAACTTGCCAGGCAAGACACTGGAACCACTGAGATAAATCCCTGGCCTGAACTGTTTTGACTTTTGAGACTGTCTACATAGTACAGACTGGCCTTGAACTTGAGACAATTTTCCTGCCTTGGCCTCCAGAGTGCTGGGATTATAGTTATGTACATTATTTTTTCTAAAACAATGCTTTTAAGAGGGATTTGGTCACCTGCCACCAGAAAGTCTTGATTCTGTTTGCAAGCTCGTCCCCCTCTCCATCTGGCACTTCAGAATAAGGGCGTATGTGTGAGGCTACTGGGCAGAGGGCAGGATCTGGCTCAAAGGACAGGAAGCCTGCGCTCAGGGTAGTGGCAGTGGGAGTGAGGGTTAGGCCTGGTCCCATCCTCAGCAACAATTTTCAGGTGGCAGTACCCAGTGCTGCCTCTCACCTCAGTCCAGCCGGCTTCTGTCAGCAGGCAGAGACCCAGGGGCTTTTGTCCCCATCAGACAAGCCTTCCCAGGGGGAATGATCCTGTGCCTCGGTGGCTCAGTCTGTGAGCCTGAGTGAAGTAGTCCTTTCACCCATAGAACACACGCAGCTTCACTTACACTCTCAAATTTCTTGACATAGTTGTAGGTGAGAATGTCTGCTTCCTGTAGGTCCTGGTCAGGGTCGAGGGGCTCCCCCACGAGCGTCTTCCAGAAGGAGGGCAGAAGGTCCAGGGGCAGAGGGACATCTGCCCGGATGGCAATGCCCAGGAGCTGGCCGAGGAAGTGCAGCAGCTGCTCCTCGCCATAGGTGATGGGGCTGGGTGTCAGGATGTATTTGCCCTGGGAGTGGAGGCCAGGGTGGCCGTGAGTACATTTCCCCGGGGTGTATGGCCCGGCAGAAGGGAAGCGCCCTGGGGATGTGCCCACCCCTACAGGGAGCCTTGGGAAAGGGTGGAGGGCCACCAGGACATGCCTTAGGCATTGCACAGCCTCACCTTATTCTTGTTGACAGCTGAGCTAGGGCACAGCAGCAGCAGCGACAGTGAAGAGCTCTGTAGCTCTTTACACACTTGCCACAAGAAATGGCGGAAAGAGCCACCTGCAGGACAGACAGTGCATCAGCCCTGGGACTGTGGCAGGGGGCCTGAGTGGCACACTCCCTCTCCATTTGGCCTCTGGGACCGGGAAGATCAACTCTTGGCAGCTGCCCAGAGCTATGGCAGGGTGGAAAGAAAACTTGCCCAGGACCCTGGAACCCAAGGTCAAGTCCTGCCCTGCTGTTTACTACCTGGGTGACCCAAGGGACAGCTTCATTCAGGCTCTGTCTGAACCTGGCTTCGTTACCCTCAGTTTCTCAGACGGCAGGAATAGAATCTCGGAGGCTTTGTTGAGGACTCAAGGAAAATGGTGCTGACCCTGGTCCCTCTACTAGTGACCCACCCACTAGTTTCTGGCCCCTCTTCGGCTGCCTCCAGAAGTCTCTGGTTTTCCCCCAGGGTGTCTCCTTTGTCTCTGGCCTCTGGCCTCCCTGTGAGCTGCCCTGTCATCGCCCCAGGGTCAGGAAGTCCTGATAGGCTTGTGGCTCAGCCCAAGCCTTCAGAGCTCTGAGCAGCAATGGTGCGGAATCTGGGCCTGGGTCACCTGGTATGTTCTGAGTGACTCGGCTGTGGTCACTAAGGCCTGGGTCTGCCCAGAAGGTGCTTTGTTCCACTTGGGAGGCTGCTATTGGTGGCACCCACAAAGTAGACCAGAGGGAAAGCGGGACAGAGTAGGGGCTTTCTGGCCCCTACTGCCAGACAGTCCCCCTGTATCTGGGCTAAACCTGTCCAAACAGCACCACAGGACTTCTGCTGAGCTGCTCTTGCTCAACTCTGCTGAGGGCAGTGGTACCAGGTGCCTTCCTCATTTGGGCACATGGGTTCTGGGGAAAAAGCTATGCCTGCACTAAGGGTGCCTCTGCTAGGCACCAGTGAGAAGAGTGGCTCTGAGCAGGGCCTGGGTCATGTAGGCACTGTGGACACAAGGAGAGTGGGTGGTGCTGGTCTGGACGTCCTGGTTATTCAGGATTGGGGCTAGATGCCATTAGGCAAGTGACAAGGGGCCTTCACCCTTGACCCTAGGGCCCCTCGGGCAGCCCAGTGTGAAGTCACCCAGGGCCTTCCCAGTGAAGCCCTGCTCCCTCCCACCGCCGCTTACTGGTGCCGTGCACCTCCTCGCCGGTGAAACGGATGTTGAAGGCATAGGTGGGGTCGCCGCCACTGGCCAGCTTGACGCAGAGCTGGGAGGACGGCACGGAGGCCAGCTGCCTAGCGGCCTGGCAGAAGTAGGAGTTCTCAGAAGCTCTGACTTCCCCTGGAAGCAAGAGGAACGGTCACCCCTGGCTTTTGTGTGGGGGATGGATGCAGGCCTGGGCCTGGCCCACTTCTGCCATCTTCCACGGGCTTGGGCCCCTGCACACATGTCCCCTCGGCTCCTCCCCATGCCCTTCACACCCACCCCCCACCTCTCCTGGTCGGCCGATCCAGGACCTTGTACCCCTCAGCACAAGGCATGACTCCAAAGGCTGAGCACTTTCTGCTCCTCCCCCTGGAAAGCAGGGCTCCAGATGTCACCCACAGGAGGCTTCAGCACAGCGAGAAGCAGCCTGTGAGGCAGGGGACGACCGCAGAGCACCTGCACTGTCTTCTGCAGCCCCTGCTCTCTCAGGAAGCCCACCTGTGGGCTGAAGCCCTGCCAGGTTGAGACTTTCAGCCTCCAGGGCCACCTTACCTCCCACAATCTCCAGCGGGTCCAAAGTGATCTCGGGGGCTGCGTGGTCCGCTGTCCTCTGCACGGTAGCATTCAGTACTCGATTCATCACAGTCACCTTTGTGTCATAAAAGATCAGCCCTGCAGAGAAGCACACAGAGGGGGTGGATGCAGCCCTGCCCTTCCCCTCAGTCACCCAGGGCCATGCTGTCGCTCTGGTTTGCTCCAGTCAGGGCCACACAGGACAATGAATGCAGCCCTGACTCTGAGAGGCCCTCTGTTAGCGCCTATCCAAATCTAAGAGCTCTAACCTGTTACTGTCATGCCAGGTGACATTCAGCTCAAAGAGAGCACCAGACAAGCGAGACACACTAAACGAAGGCCCAAACTCCTAGTTGGTTTTAACTGAAAAGATGACAGAACATACATGTGTACTGACCAGATGGAAAGAGGACAGGTGTGGTGAGCATCTCTGCGGCCCAGGGCAGACTACCAGGTGAATAGTTTGGAAACTTTATAAGTAAGCTTAGTCATTTCCCCACACAAGCTACATTCTTAACTAGTTTCTCTCAGGGTCATGGTGTTGCAGGGTTCTCCTCTCCTTCCCTCCTGCCAGACCAGGCACTGACCTTTGGCCTCCTTCAGCAGGGCCGAGATGCTGTGGGTGTACATGGGTGTCTGGCGCAGCTCCACCAGGGGCAGGAAGAAGGTCTCCAGTGTGGTGTTGAGGGACTGGAGCAGGGCGAAGCGCAGGCGCAGGCTCTCGATGGGCACATCTGTGGGGAGGTGGAGGTCAGGCAGGACCCAGCAGAGGCTGGCTGTACCTTGTCTGCAGAGGTCCTTAGGGGTGGGGGTGACCGCAGTGGGGCCAGGGGCCCCACAGTGTGCCTGTGCCATGAAGAAGGAAAGAGTGAGGCTCTGGGAACCCCAGGCCCCACCTTCCCCAGCACCATTTTAGGCCTGTGGGCTCTGGTGTCACCACCCCACCTCCACCTGCAGAGCTGAGGATAGAACCCAGGCTCTGTACATGCTAGGCCAGCGTACTACTACTGACGTACACCTCCACCATATGTTGTTTTCTTTTCTTAAGAACTGTTTATTTTGGGTCAGGTATTTTGCTCAGTGGTTCCAGCACCTGCCTTGCAAGCAAAAGGGCCGGGGTTCGATCCCCAGTAACCAAATACAACAATGCTGGGTGTGGAGACTCACCCCACCAGCACTCAGTACCACACACCACAGTGCCGGGCTTGGTGGCTCACGCCTGTAATCCCAGCACACAGGAGGAAGAGGCAGGAGGATTGCTGTGAGTTTGAGGCTGGCCTGGGCTATGTAGTGAGCTCAGGGCCAGCCTGAACTACAAAGTGACACCCTGTCTCAAAAAAAAAGGGTTATGTTGAAATAACAGATGCATGAAGCTGCAACAGTAGTGCAGAGCAGCCCTGTGCACCTTTCACCCAGTGCCCTTCATGGGGGCAGATCAAAACCAGGAAATCCCCTGGCACCCGTGACTCACTGTTCATCCTCACATCTGTGTCTTTCCCAGCGTGAAAGACAGAAGTCAGGATGACGCCTTGCCACCTCCACTCCCTCAGCCTCCTGGAGAGCTGGGCCCACTCTGCTGCCGGTTACCCTACACAGCACTTTGCAGGGCGTCGGACAGGGCTGATGGGGTGAAGCTAGGAGAGTGCGGGCGTGCGTGCTTCACTGTCTGCTGTGCTGCACCCCACCCTGGCCGCACACTGTGAGGAGGGGTCTGTCCCTTCTCACTCCAACAGCAGCCTGACCTCAGTTTGGGGCTCAAGGTCAGGGCGGGGCCTGGTGAACCATCACCTTGCCATGTGTCTGTGTGTCTGTGTCTGGGCTCGACTTGTACTGAGCATCAACTGCAACTGCAGTTGCCTGAGTACTGAGCAGCCTGTAACTGACTCGGCCACCGTCACAGTTTCTTGTCTCCTCTGCTGTCAGCTCCCTGCTCCTTACACACTGGGCAGTGAAAGGTGGCATCAGGCCTTCTAAACAACGCTTATTGCAGTGCAGGTCTCCACCAGCCAGGATTCAGCTCTGGGAGGCACGTACGGGAGAGACAGGCTGCCCTGGGGTCGGCAGCGTCTGCGGGGTCCAGATACACCTCATGTGGGTGCAGCCTTGCTGGCGTGATGGCAAGGTGGCGGCATAGACGATTGATGTACTGCACAAGTGCCATGTCCATCTCCAGTGTCCACTTCCTGGAGGCCTTCTGCGCATGGCGGACATCAATGCAGGCGCACCTGGGTGGGGTGGGTGAGGAGGGGAAGCTGGTGTGACTGCTGTTCTGCCACAGGGTAGGAGTGGTGCCTCTCCTCACAAAGGCCACTGGGCCACCGGGCCACCGTGACTATCTTTCAACCAACCCCTTACAGATTTCTGGAAAACTAGTCTCTCCCAAATGCCAACCCACCTAGGAGGAAGACTGGGGACAAGTAGCCCTGCCTGGGTGGGGCAAGGGCAATGGAGACTAGAAGCAGCGAGTCTGAGGAGAAAGCCCCCACCTTGCCCCTGAGGTGACCACATCTGGAGCCTTTACAGAGTGATCAGGATAAATGAAGCCCTGTTCCATCCCCCCGCAAGCAGGAAGAGGTGCCTTGGAAGAAAGCAGCCTGAGCTGCCCCTGCATCTTGGACTCGCAGCCTCCGGCATGCTGCTTGAGCCAGCACACATGGTATTCTAGGTGATGGCCATCTGGGCTGACTAGGACAGTGCCCATGTCAGGATGTGGAGGAAAATAACAGGGTCTTTTCAGATGGATGTGAAAACCAGGGAAGAGCTCAGAGGTGCCATGCCTGGGGAAGACATGTGGCTCTCCAGGACGGATTTGCCTGGGGATGCGCCTAGCTGCTGGTAGATGGCAACACACTTACCTTTCAAAATGAAGGTCATAACCGCAGGATAAAATGGCCCTCCAGACACTACGGATGTCTTGCTTGGCTCGGTCAATAACAAATTTGTGAAATCCTTCCAAGGTCAGATACTTTTCTTCGGGGACTGATGGAAGGGAAGCATGTTCACATTGTCGGGAAGGCGGGGAGAAGTGCACACTATATGTATGCCCTGCGCTGGTGTCCTGGCTGTGAGCTCTGGTGCTGGCCTGGGCTCCCCATCTCCCCTCCTGCATCCTGTGCCTCCGAGGGCTGCTTTCCCATCACCCGAAGCACATAGATAAGCCTGGGATAGGACTGCCCATCGCAGGCTGGGCACCACCCCCCGCAGTGGTTCCCCACTGTCCCTCTTTCTGTGAGGTCAGAAACATGGGACAGGGATGACAGGAGCAGCTTTTTCCTAGACTGAGTTTTAGGAGGCCGCCAGCAAACTCTGGCCAGTACCTCAGGAGAGGCCTGAGCAGCTCTCCTGATCTCTATTTCTACTTACTCCTCATCTTGGGTGCAGTTCCCCAGAAGTGCTATTTCTACCTCTGTGGCTGGTGGTCATCAGACGATTTCCAGAATGTTTCCCAGCATCTCTGGAGCTGCCGCCCTGCCCAACATAGACCCACAGAGGCCAAGCCCAGAGCGCAGTTGGTGGGTACATGTTTACTGAGAGTGAGCTTGTCTCTCAAGCCCACACCACACCTATGCAGCTCATTTACCTTCTTGCTTTTTGGTGGGTGACTTTTCTGGGTCCTTTTCATCTGGTTTGCTCTTTTCTGGTGACTTTGGCTTCACAGTTGGCTTCTTCTCGCTTAAGGCAGTCCTGCTATAGACCACAGCACAGGAATTAGAATCCTACATGGCCTCATCTCCTCCTAAAGGAGAGTAGAGCCTCACACAGGTAGCTGTTAGTGTATACCCTTGGCCCACCCACTGGAGGCGTGGGGTTTACATGTACCTAGGCGAAGAGCAGGGAGCATCCCCAGCAAGGTACTAAGGCAAATCATCACTGTAAGATGTGACTATTTTTGTGTTTGTTTTTTCAGACAAGGTCTCAGTCTGTTGTCCAGGCTGGCCTCAAATTCCCAGTGATCCTCCTGCCTCAGCCCGCTGAGTGCTGAGATTGTAGGCATGTGGCTATCATGTCTGGTTATGAATAATAAATATTTTGTTTTGTTTTTTGTTTTAAGACAGGGTCTCACTATGCATTTCAGGTAGGCCTTTAGTCACCATATAGCCCAGGCTGGCCTTGAACTCATAGCAATCCTCCTGTATCAGCCTCTCAAGTGCTGAGATTACAGGCATACACCACTGTACCCAGCTGAGTGACAGATCTTAAAACCCTTCCTAAATATTCTTCCTACACATTTTAGTCCATTACTCAGAGGTAGCTACTTATGGTTAAACCTATTAAAATTAAATACAATCCCAAGTTCAGTTTACTGACCATCCTCAATACATCTGAAGTGCTCTGGAGTGGTCTGGTGGCAGGGTGGGTGCCTGGTTGCAAAGTGCCCCTTCTACACAGTGACTGAGTGAAAGGACACATTATGCTAGTCATTCACAGTTCCCCTGGCACTCTGCTGGGCAAGACTTATTTCCAGTTTCAGCTGTGAAAACCTGTGAGTAACAAACCTATTTCTAAAGAGAATTCTATTAAATATATCTGCAAATTTGCATATGGGACATTATGTAGCTACTCCAAAAAGGATGGGGGCACTCTTTTTTTTGCTGCTTTGGGAGCAGTGTGAAACAGGAAGACAAGGCGCGGACACCGAGTGCAGGGTCAGCATGTGTACACCTGCACTTGCATATGACCAGAGCTGCTGGAAGGCTCAGCTGGGGCCTTCAAGACAAGGGCGGAGGTCAGAGGCATCTGCTCACTGCTCATGCGCGGGAACTTTTCATCAGTTGGCACACTATCTGCACAGAGAGAGGGCTACATGCTGAACGTAAAAGTGACTGCTATATGTGGGAACATATTTTTTGGCACCAAGAATGGAACCCAGGGCCTCACGCATGCTAAGCATAGGCTCTAGCTTGAGCTACATATATTCCAGCTACCATCAATCTTGTCCTGTATGCATTTTCTAATCTCTCTAGAAGGCATTACTTATGTGGCTAGAAGTATGATTTCTGAAAAGTTCTCTACACTTGAGATGTTTTCAGAATGCAGAGTGGTCTGCTTTGGTTTTACCACACTGCAGGTGCTGAGATGCTGACTGGCTGCTGATGAGGCCACCCGCATCCGCCCCCAGCTGGCACCTTCCCGGGCTCTCAGGGCGTGCACCTGACGCTGTTGAGCACGGCCTTGTCCTTGGCAGGTGGCTTGGTGATGGGCCGCTTGGTGCTCACCACCTTCACGGGGTGCTGCTCCTTCCCGGCTTTGCTGTACTTGCTCTTGTCACACTTGGGCTTTGGCACGCCGTACTTCCTCAGGATCTGAGGGGTACAAGTGGGCAGGGTTCAGACTCAGCCCCCAGGGCACACATGACCTGGTGCAGGCCCGGCAGGGACAGGTGGTTACCTGGGTGAGCTGGTCCTCCAGCACCTTCTTCGGAGGCCGGACGTTGGTGAAGAAGAGGTGCAGGAGGTTGCCTGGGGTCTGGGAGTTGATCTGTTCCTTGCTAAGGTAGATGTCGGAGACTCTGATGGGCTTTGCTGGCGTCAGGCTCAGGGTCTGCTCTGAGTGGGCACAGCTCTTAAATATCTCTGTCAGGACCTCTCTGGCCCCAGGCACTAGCTTCTCCCCTGTTGGAGAAGACAAAGAAGGCTGTGAATGTGACTGGCAGGACACAGCCTGCAAGCGCTTTTTCAGGAGCCTGTTTTTTGGCTCACTGTGTAGCCTGAGCTGACTTCAAAGTCTCAAACAGCCTCCCCAGTGCTGGGGTCATAGACATGCGCCACTACTCCTCACCAGAAACCATCGGACTTTGCCAGTGGGTAATGAACATTTGGTGCAGCTGATGTGAAACCATTTCCCTCAGTCACGTGTCCAGTCTCTCTCCAGTTAAAGCACAGCCTGTGAGCACATTCACCCTGTGGACGTCCACAACCTCTGAGCTGGGATGCTGTCCTGTGTGTGCTTGTCCCCATCCCTGTCCTGGCTGTCTACACATGATGAGCACCCTGGAAGAGCACGCCGCTGCAGGGCTGGCTCTGGCTCCTCTATGTCCAGGAATCAAGCCCTACTGGTTGGAGCCACTGTGCTCTGGGCCCAACTCAGTTTAGCTGTGAATGTGGCAGATTTCGCAAAGAAAGAATGGGACAGAGCCAGCAAGTGCTTTTAGTACTTAGGAAGAATCAGTTTTAAAGGGTGAGGCACGGCCTGCACTGCCACCACACCCAACTTTCCCAAAATATTATCATAATGACAGGTTTTGGGGGCCCATTCCACTTTGTGTCCTCATCTACCTCCCCGATCCCAGCTTTGAGGGAATATCTGCAAATTTCAGGACTGGGGATAACCTGAAACAACAAAACCTGAGTCTGAAGCGGTGCCACATCCCTGTAATCCTGAACTCGGGAGGCTGAGACAGGAAGATTGCCGTGAGTTTGAGGCCAGCCTGAAGTACACAGTGAGAACTCAAAATACAAAACAAAAAACCTAAGGCAAGCCAAGCCAAACTCTTGTCATTTTAGAAAACATAAAATAAAAACTATTATGACATTTCAAATATTAAAAATGTAGAGAAAAGGACATGGGTTACTCATTTTGAGAAAGGCTGATTTGGAACAAAGTTGCCTAACAGAACTATTCTAATTACAGAAAGAGAAATTCCTGGCATCTCTGAAGCAAAGCTGGGAGAGTGGACGCCAGCCTGCCTGGAGCTCCCGGGGCGGGGCAGCCGGGCTGTGCCGGGCTGCTGCTGCTCTGCGGCCCCGCCGCACAGGACAGGCAGCCAGCACTCAGCCTCCCTGCAAGGTGTTGAGAGCAGGAAGGGGTGGGGTTTCACTCAATTCTTTTCTGTCCCTGAGAAAGGATCTCCTATGAATTTTTTTTTTTAAAGTGCAAGCTCACCTTTAATTGACTTATCGTTGAAATAATCTTCTAACCCTGGGCTCCCCTGAGTATCAAACAAACTCTGATTCACTACAGACACAGTCAGAATCTCTTCTGTCGACATTTCCATCAATTCATCTTCACCATCCAAACTTGACAAACCAATCAAATCATTATTGTTAAATAAACTTGCTCGGATTTTCTCAATTTTGGCTCGAGATCTTATCTGTGTGAGCAAAGAAAAGGGTTAGATGTGAACGGAGTGACACACGGCCCTGCCGCCCCCGCTTCACCTCCACTGTGAGAGCTGCCGCCCGGGCCAGTCCTCTTCCTGGGAGCGGTCCTGCTGGCCAGCCAGGGCGACTCTGGCCTGTCTCTGCTTGGCCAGGCCTATAGCTTTATGCAGTGGATTAAGGGCACTGACTCCAGGCCACACTGGGAGAGAGCGGCCCACACTCTCTCTGGTGTTTTATGTATCTAACACATGGGGAACAATTACTTTTGAGTGTGAGAGTGTGTGTGCATGCACATGCATGGAACCTAAGACCTTGTACATACCAAGTGTGATGGCCCTAGGCCCTGGTTTGTACTTCTGAGCCTAACTCCTGCTATGCAAAGGTACAGGAAGTCATCAGTTGTAAGATTTCCTTTTTTTTTTTTTTGCATTTTTGATATGGAGTCATACTGTGTAGTTCAGGCTGGCTTTGAATTCATTATGTAACTCCGTCTGACCTTGAATTCAAAGCAGTCCTGCCACAGCCTCCTGAGAGCTGGGATCACAGGTGTGTGCCACTTTGTCTGGCCCCAGATGCAAGACTTCTAAACATGGTGGACGTGGAGCCTGACTCATGTGCACCTGGACTCAGAACACTTAGGGGCTGAGCATGACTGTTTTCACATGGTCAGTGCAGATCTCTCCTGTCAGTGGCAGTGCCAAAACTGGCCCAGGCCTCTCAAAGAAAGCCAGCAGGGCAGAGCTGCAAGGCGCTGGCAGTGCCTCCTAGCACAAAAGTCATGGGCCTATCAGTACAACTCTGCTTTTCTTGATCACACCGCTGCCCTCACCACAATCATCACGCTGCTGCCTAGGAACCCCCGTGGACACAAGCGAGGAACCGTGGTGATTTCACCTGGTCAGCTGTGAGTGGCTGCTAGACCGGGAGTCATTACCTCCACAACAGCAAAGCCTTTGATGGGGCGTGCTGCCAGGGCTTGGTTGTCCAGGGACGTGACTGTGTACATTGAGCCCACGTCTGACACCGAGGCTGTCTCTGCGTTGTCCAGCTGCTCCCCCAAGCTGCCCAGGCTCCCCAGGCTGCCTGTGCTGCACAAGGAGATGTCCAGGCTCTCCTGACTGGACACCACGTGTGGCTCCAGCAGGCCGGGAGGGATAGGTAGCTCAAGACCTGCAGGGAGCGGGTCCGCCGAGAGGTCACTGACAGTCTGCAGCATGCCCTGGGAGCTGCACACGGAGGCCTGGCTGGTGGACGCGGAGGCACTGATGCTCATGGCAGGGGCCAGGCTGCTGGATGTGCTCCCATCTAGGCTGTCCGTGCTGGGGAAGCCCAGCGCCTTCTCAGACTCAGCCTTCCCGTCCCCACCCTCGGCCTTGTCCTTGGGCTTCTTGGGGTCTTCCTCCTGCAGCGGAATGTAGATCTCGTCCTTGAAGACCCCACCGTGAGCATTGCAGGCCTTGCGGATAGCACCTCTGACGATGCCCTCGTCCAGGTGGGTGGGGATGCCCGAGATCACCAACAGGCGGCTATGGGCAGTGGGGCCCACTAGGGCCTGGCAGGCATCTGAGATGGCATCGTTTGTCACACCCAGGCCCTGCGGGTCCTTTCTGGTGAGGTGGCGGAGAATGATGAGCAGGGTGAGCGCGCGGTGGAACCACAGCATGTCCTCGGGCTTGCTGCCCCCGATGCTGAGCACAGCAGAGTCCGACTCGACTGCGCGGGAGGGCTGGCGCTTCCCGGAGGAGGAGGCCTTCTCCCGCTTCATCTTGACCTTCTTCCTCTTAGAGAGCAGGCTGGGGCTCTGCGGGGTCTGTCCTGGGGAGGACGAGGATGACGAGGAGGAGTCACTCAGGTTGGGGGTGGTCGTGGAGGTCACCCCACTGGCGGTGACACTTATGTTGGTAGGCAGGGTCACTTCGGCAACTGCCAGACACCCTTCCATGAGAGCATGGAAATACGTGGAGAACCTGCCCTGGTCGCCGGCTGCCACCGTGCCCGAGCTCCCGCAGGTGCTGCCCGAGACCCAGCTCTGGGTCTCCTCATCGTACAGTTTGTGCAGCTCCGACTGCAAGGCCATCAGCATGGCCAGGCAGGGGTTAAGCTGGAGGGCAATGGAGGAGGACAAGCCAGCAGGGTGCTTCCTCTGCTCCAGGGCGTACACAGTGCGCAGGAGCTCGGCCAGCAGATGGAAGACGAGCTCCTTCACACAGGCTGCCATGTCCGTGGTCCACAGGAAGTTTCCTGGGCAGATGGGACATAATGACAATGGTCACTTACGTGCAACCTCTCAACAACCCTGCAAGCACCTCCTGTGTCACTTGCAGAGCCCTAGAAATGAAGACGCAAGCAGGGCTGCAGCCCTGGCTGGTGTTGCTACCACAGTGACAGCCAGGGCCTTCAGCCTTGTGCCATGAGACGGTGTGCCCCCTGCTTCTGGGGAACAGGCCACGCAGCACTGCTTTCTGTGTCCTCAGACCCCCAGCAACTTGGTGAAAGTCGTCAGATCAGTGTTCCCTGAAGCTCGGGACACTGCTACTAGGGTGCACAATCTCCTTCTACCAGATAGCAAGGCAAAGGTGACCACTCATCCGTTCATTTGAAATACTGAGAATCAAATCCATTGCCTCCACTTTGAGCTACATCCTTAGCTTTTTCTTTTTTTGAGACAAGGTCTCACTTTGTAGTTCAGGCTGGCCCTGAGCTCCACATGTAGCCCAGGCAAACCTTGAACGCACAGCAATCCTCCTGCCTCTGCCTCCTGAGTGCTGGGATTACAGACATGAGCCATCATGCCTGGCATTGTGGTGTGTGGTACTGAGGATCAAATTTGGGACCTTGTGCTTGCAAGGAAGTTGCCAGAACCACTGGGATAAATTCCCAGCCCATCCTTAGCTCTTCTTAATGTCGTTTTAAAGTTTTGAGACAGGATCATGCTAAACTGCCTACGTCTTGAACTTGTGACCTTTCAGCCTCAGCTTTTCAAGTGCTGGGTTTATAAGCAGATACCAGCAGGCCAATTAAAACTGGTGTATAAGCCCTTACTTTGTCAATAAGAGAGACTTATTTTGAGTGGGGGATGTAGCTCAGTGGTAACGGTATCTGCCCAGCATGTAAGGCCTTGGGTTCAATCCCCAAACCTCAAAAAGGAGAAGTTTATTTTCAGCTGGTCTACTTATTCTTCAAAGTGGGTCAAAACCCAGAGCCTTTGATAGGCAAGAGTATTTAACTAGAATTTTCTACAGCAACTATTTATTTTCCCTGAATTTATTTTATAGTTATATCCCAGTTATGGTGCCATATTAATTTTGTTTACAATAATGATTCAAAAATTCTTTTAAGTTAGGTTTAAAAAAAGAGAAAGCAGTAGATTGCAAAATACTCTATTAAATAAATGCTGACAGGCGTATGTACACATGGCAGAAATCTCACAGAAGTGCACAAAAATGCCAGGACTCTGGGAAATACCGTCCCCAGGTCAGTCCGTACCAGGAATGCACCTTATCTCTCCACATTCCTACTACCTGAAGTGGGGAAGCTTGTGGATGTGAGAAGCTATCTGAGGTCATGAATGTCTGAGGCCCCATCCATGGAGCCAGCCAGGCCTTGGACAGGGAGAGGTCCCTGGAAGGGTCTCCTTGCTGGGTTGGCTCAGCTGACTTACTAGCTTCAGGATCTACAAATACAAACAGCCTCTGTTTTAGGTCCAGGAGCCACAAAGGAGGTGACAGGGCTTGCTGCTCGCTCGGGAGTGAGGCTGTGTGAGAACAGCTGGCCCAGGCCTGTCAAAGGCCGGTGATTCTCTGGTCCAGGGCTAGGCCCTCAGATGCCAGAAATGCTCAAATCACCTCCCTACTGTCTTCATTCCACCATTAAACATTTATTTGAGGGGACAGCTTTGGACAGTTCCTCACCAAAACCACACATGGCCACCATCAGCTGAGATGATTGTAGACATCTTGCTGCACTACAATGGCTCCCTACTAACCCTGAAAGTACTGCCTGGTATATTTTAAAGAATTTTAATTAGCTATCAACATTTAAAAATTGGGAGGGCTGGGGATTTAGCTCAGTGGTTCTGGCGCCTGTCTTGCAAGTGCAAGGACCTGCGTTCGATCCCCAGTAACTGCATACAATATTGGGCATGGAGACTCACACCCAGCAGCAATCAGTACCACATACCACAGTGCCAGGCATGGTGGCTTACGCCTGTAATACCAGCACTCGGGAGGCAGAGGCAGGAGGATTGCTGTGATGTGAGTTTGTGGCTGAGCTCAGGGCCAGCCTGAAATACAAAGCGAGACCCTGTCTCAAAAAAAAAAAAAAAAAAATTGGGAAATTCATATCAAAATCTGGACTTCTGCCTTTTCTTGAAGCATAATAGTTCCAGCAGTACCTCCTATGGCAATGAGCTGCACGACAGGCATATGGCCCTGCTTTCCTCCTGAATTTCTCCTGTCTTTTGATCCCTCACGGGATCTGAATTTGGAACTTCTTCCCTCTTCTAATCTATTCATCCATAAACTCACATTGTTTTATTTTATTTTATCCTTTTGGTTTTTGAGACAGAGTTTTACTATGTAATTCAGACTGGCCTTGAACTCACTAAGTAGCCCAGGCTGGTCTAGAACTCATAGCAATCCTCCTGCCTCAGCCTTCACAGTGCTGGGATATTAAGTTTTAGTTATTTAAAATAAGTTGCAGACATCCCTAAAAATGTAAACAATTATGTGTGTGTACTCTGGGGATTGAATCCAGGGCCTTGCACCTTACCATGAGCCCTATATTTACACCCCAGCACTTCACCTTGAGGTAAAGGTACATGAGAAAATGTACAATGCTGAAGTTTGCCACTGCATGAGTTCGCCCCCGTCAGAACCTTTCAGGCTATGCAGTACTAAGGTTTGCTTTTGCTTATTGCCTACTTTCATGTCACTCTTTGCTCCTAGTCACAAAGACACACTTATGAAGTATGACATGATTAACTTTTCATGGCTAGTTGCTGTGCTCTACTATGCAAGCCATGATCTGCACAGCCAAGGCCAGTCCCAGCCCACCACACAGGCCAGTGCTCCTGAGGGCTCACCTAGCAGCTCCACCACCTGCAGGAGGACTGATGTGGGAATGGTGTCAGGTTCATCCTCCGACTTCCCTTCGCCATCCTCAGACTTCCAGGACAACAGCTGCTCTGCGAAGGCCATGGCCAGTGGGAACTCCAGGGGCAGAGAATGTAACACCAAGACAGCTCCGGGAGGTGGAGACACTCCTAGAAAAACCCAGAAGAAAAGTTGTGCTGGTGGCACCTGAGACAATTAAGCCTGGCAGGAAAGGACCTACCATGTGCTCGGGGAGAATCAGGCCCTCAGGAGGTAGGAGGGAGTGTAAGTCCCTGTCACTGTCATTCTTGGCAGAGGCAGCCGCACCTACAAAAGGATCTAAGGCCAGCTTTCAAGTGCACCTGCTGTTGTAGCAAGGGGCAGAGGGCAGGTATAGGACAGAGGTGGGAAAACACTCCCCTTCAGGTAGATGTCAACTGGCAGGTTGGGGGCAGCAGTGCACACATGCAGTTCCAGCTGCTCTGGAGACTGAGGCTGGAGCAACACAAGTTAGAAGCCAGCCTGGGTAACTTAGCAACCAAGTCAGACTTGGAAAAAAATCCTCCACTGGACCCTCTTCAACTTGGTAAAGAAATAATCAGTCCCTTTGTGAGGCCACAATCCCATGAAGGCACACAGTGAGGAGCAGGGGACTCCCAAGACACAAAGCTACCAGGACCTTGGGTTATTTCTCCCTGCACTTTTTTTGTTTGTTTGTTTTTTGAGACTTACTATGTAGCTCACGCTAACCTTGAACTCTCAGCAATCCTCCTGCCTCTGCCTCCGAAGTGTTGGGATTACAGGTGTGAGCCACCACGCCTACTATTGTGTGCGGTACTGGGGATCGAACTTGGGACCTTGTATTTGCCAGGCAGACACCAGTACCACTGAGCTACAACTCCAGCCTCCTGATTTCAGGTTTTAATTTCATTAATTTCTGTTATGACAGTGGCCCAAGCTGCTTTCAGTAAGAGGCAAGAAGTGAAGACACCTGATACCTTAATACCCACCTGCACTCCAGCCCCACTAGGCACCGGCCAGCTGGAGCACCAGAGCTGCTGGCTGAGTCAGGAAGGAGCACAGTGGCTCATGCACTCTGGAGAGAATGCTCCCTGGGGAGAGGTAAATCAGAGCCTCTGCTTTTGTCTGCCTTTTTGGCGCTGAGGATTGGAGCCAGGGTCTGGCATATGCTCTATCACTGGGCTACGTCCTCAGTCAGATACTATTTTTTGTTTCATTTAAAATTATGTGGCCCAGGCTAGCTTTGAACTCATGGTGACTCTCCTGCTTCGGCCACCCAAGTTAAGAATTATGGGCCTGTACCACCACACCCACCTCAGTTCCTGTTTGTGTTGGGGGGGAGGCTTGAAATAGGATCTCACTCGAAATCAGGCTGGCCTTAAACTCTCTATGTATCCCAGGCTGGCTTTGAACTTGTGATAATCTTCCTGCCTCAGCCTCTTAAGTGCTGGGATTACAGGTGTGTACCACATGCCTGGCTCAGATCCCACTTTTAATGTCAAGTTTAAAAATCAACTAGTGCAGAAGAGACCATGAAAAAACGAGAGACCATCAAATAAGAAGAGACTATCTAGTTGTTTAGCAATGACCAAATCACAATGTCCCTTAATCCATTCCATGAAGATGTAGTGTCTCAAGGACTGCTGCTGTGACAAGTGCAGGTGCATTTTTTCGTCTGGGAGTGTAAATATGATTTATTACTGTCCTTGCCAAACATATGTCAGTCTTTTCTTGTCTGGCATGCCAAAAGGGAGTTGTGGGGGCCTGAGGCAGAGTGCTTTCCTGTCTGTGGCTCCATCTGTGGAGAGGACAGGCAGTGACAGTTTCGCTGTTACAGAGGTGGAGCCTACTGGAAAAAGCCTGGATACATCACTGAGGGTGCCAGGGAGGTGCCAAGTTCATGGTGGCCATTAATCACACACCCAAGAACTTGAGAGGCCGCCTCAGATGAGACGAGAATGAGACTGTTCTGTTCCGACAAAGAGGGAACCCCAGTGTAGTCTGGGCAGCCCCTTCCAGGCCTTCAAACCTACTGCCTCACAAACACACTGCCGCAGGCAGCAGGGGCCAGGATGGCACAGAACCCCTGCATCTCCCACAGGGAGGCCACAGAGCATGCTTGTCTGTCGTTGGCATCTTCTGGAGCTGAGGAAGACTCACCCAGTGTTTTTTTGAGACAGGCTCTCTCTTTGTAGTTCACATTGGCCCTGAGCTCACTATGTAGCCCAGGTGAGCCTCAAACTCACAGCAATCCTCCTGCCTCTGCCTTCCCAGAGCTGAGATTATAGGCATGAGTCATTATACCTGGCACTGTTGTATGTGGTACTGATTACTGGTAGGCATGAGTCACCACCATCCCTGGCATTGTTGTATGTGGTTACCAGGGACTGAATTTAGGACCTTGCACTTGCAAAGCAGGGGCTGGGACCACTGAGCTAAATCCCCGGCCCCAGACTCACCCAGTTTTATGTGGACCCTGTCTGTGGAGAGGACCACAGAAGGGTACTGGTCAGCGGTGGGTGGAGGTGCCAGCCCCGTATTGGCTGGAGATGCGTCTCGTGGGTAGCAGGCGGCCTCAATGAGGTTCAGCTGGCCGGTTCGCTTCACTTTGTGGCCGAGCCCGTACACAAGCACACGTGCCCATGGTGCCTTGTACAGGGAGGAGCTGGAGGGGAGAGTGGCATTAGGACAGACGCCAGCCGGGCACACAGCGGAGGAGCTGGAGGAGAGGCAGGCAGAGTCCTCTCCGGCACCCCCCTGGGCACAGCCTTTACAGGGCCAGTCCCCGTGCAGGGCACTATGGGGGAACTGCACATTAGCTCCAAAGACTGGATGCACTTTTTTGAGATATTTCCCTCTGCCAGTGTCACCAGAGTTCATTTAGCTCTTCTCCCATCACCATCTTCTGAGAAAGGGCAACTTACTCTTTGCGGAATCCAGACTGACTTTCTTTACAAGATACAACGACAAAAGCCGCCCCAGGGAAATTAACATCCATGTTGACTTTGGACTCGGAAATTGGGAACTCTTCGGAGGGGAACTGTTCTGGTGCTGTCTACAAAGAGACATTAAGTAAGGAAAGCCACCAGAGGAACACAAGGGGGAGCATTTCATTTTCTGTCTCACCAAGCAAAAGGAATCAGCCAAAGCACATGTTGTAATCAACTCAAAGGAAAGAGGCCCCGGGAGGCGGCAACCCACAGAGGAGGCAAAGCAGAAGAGCTTCTGTGACAAGGCAACCCAAGGGGTGGCGGTGCAGGAGAGACAGGAGAGGAATGTTTAGCAAGCCAGTGACATTGTCTTCAGAACGGGAGACACAGGCTGAGGCCGGTACCTGCAGGAAGGAGCAGATCTGCTTGGTCAGCTCCAGGAGGCTGTCCTCGCCTTGGTGCAGGGAGCGGGTGATAGCCACGCTGAGCCACTCTCTCACTGTCTGGGAGTTGCCCTGGTAGAAGAGGTCTGTGGCCGAGCAGTTCTGGGAGTGTATGCAGTGCTGCAGAGACTGCGCCAGGAGGATAGAGCTGGAGCTGATGGTACCATCTGTGGGCAAGGAGGTAAACGGATGTTTACTGGAACCCAACAGCCAGGTATTGTGAGAGCGAGGAACAGACAACAAGGGGCCGTCCAGATGAGCCAGCTGGGACAGCTTCTCAGACATTACTGTGTGGATCCTCTGAGGGTGGCACTCAGGAGACCACTGGCCTTTGAATTTCTACTTTTTTAGTAGTGAAACTGTTGCCTAAAATATTTTTTTTTCCCTTTTGAAACTGTTTTGCTATGCAGTTCAGGTGAAGCTTGCACTCACTGTGTATCCCAGGCTGGTCTTAAACTCAAGGCAATCCTCCTGTCTCAGCCTCCTGATTTCTGGGATTATATGTGTTCACTACCACAACTGGCTGAAAATAATTTCTTAAGGGCCAGGGATTTAGCTCAGTGGCACTGTATCTGCCTGGCAAATATAAGGTCCTGAGTTCAATCTCTGCTGCTACAAAATAAATTTTTTTTTTTCTGAAGAGGAGGCCCAAGTCCATGAAATAGACAAAAAATGAAGCTATTTAGATTGAGGGCCCAGAGCCTGATCTACTCAGCTACTTGGGCCAGGCTGGGCTGGATCAAGAAACAACAAAGTGAATTTTACTAAACAATGTGCATATTTATTGTGGCAAAGTGCTCCTGTGGGTCTGCTTTTGAGCCTCCAAATCTCAGGTGGGCCAGTGGGGAAGTGGCGTCCACACACTGGCTGGGACCTGGGACTGTGGCAACTGGGACCTGGGACTGTGGCGGCTGGGTGCTGGAAGGCGACCACTCAAGATGCTGTGGGGCTGAGTCCCTCCTGCATCCCCACTCTCACCTCTTAGTTGTTGGGAGATTAAGGGGAGCTGGCTGGAGGCTGAGGTGCCAGAGGAAGAGAGGGCAGGCTCCTCACTTAGCATTTTGTGGGGGACAGACATCCCCACACATGGGACCAGGTCTAGGGGCACACACGGAGCACCCCTTAAGGTGTCCCTCCCACGTCCAGTCATGTCTGGAAGGCCCATGGGCTGGGATCTGTCCTGCTGTCCAGGGTTGAGCAGAATGGGTGTGGCACACAGCTGCCAGGTGTCTTTGACCTGTGGTTACTTTGGGAAGCTCACGAATATTTCAGCACGTGAATCTAAAAGTGCGCAACATAATTCCATGCACTGCAGGGTGAGACAGCACAACAGGATAACCCCAGGTCTCCAGGCCAGGGGATGCCTCTCCTGCCGTGTCTGGAGATGGCCTCATTCCCTCCTGGGCCTGGTCTCCATGGCGGGTTTCTGGGAGCCGCACAGCCTCACCTGGCAGTGGAGGAGCGAGGAGCTGATTGGATAGCAGCTGCAGGTGCTCCAGGGTGATGTCCCGGATGGCAGGGATGTGGAAGAGGCGGGTGAACAGGTGAGGCAGCTTGGGAGCGAAGATGTTGAGCAGGGCCATTCGGCAGTACAGCCGGGCCAGCGCAGCCTCGCACCGCAGCAGCTCTCTACAGGAACAGGTGGAGCTCAGCTGAGGCAGGTTTCTCTGGCCCACAACGATGGGCCAGGGAGAGGACATTTCAGGCTTTTCTATCAGCCCCATCTCCTATGCCCCAGCTGAGTCATTTGTGTTTTAAACAAAACCATGTTAGTTGGGTTTGATTTTTTTTTTTTTTTGTACTGGGGTTAGAATTTGTAAGGTAGGCGATGGAACCACTGAACTAAATCCCTGGCGTGTTTGTTTTTTCCACCCCCAGTTCAAAAAGCAGTTTGGGGCTGGGGATTTAGCTCAGTGGTTTTGGTATCTGCCTGGGAAGGCCCTGAGTTCAATCCCTGGTAACTACACACCACACTGGCGGGTGTGGTGGCTCACGCCTACAATCCCAGCACTCAAGAGGTAGAGGCAGGAGGATTGCTGTGAGTTCGAGGCTGGCCTGGGCTGTGTGGTAAATTCAAGACCAAACTGAACTACAAAGCAAAACCCTGTCTCAAAAAAAAAAAAAAAAGGAGTTTGGAAAAAAAATAAAAATGTATGTTTATACAAAAACTTAGACCTTTAAGTTCATAGCAGTATTAGTGGTTAAAAGCCAAAAAAATAGTGGCAACCCAAGTGCCATTCCCTCAGTGGGATGTCCATGCAGGGACACCACTAAGCAACAGAAGGGCATAAAGTCCTGGGTGTAGCAGTGAGACATGTGTGAAGAGGGGGCTGCTCTCGATCCGCATGACAAGTGTGAGGCCACACACAGCCTTAAAGAGGAATGGAGCTGGTGTCAGGAGCCATGGAGAAGGCCAGCGTGGCCAAAGGAGGAGGGCAGGCAGGGAGACTCGAGTGGGGACTGGGAGAGGCACGAAAGGACTGCGCAGGAGAACTGGGAGCCGACTGGCTTCTAGGGTCACCCATTTAGAGCGCTCAGAGACTCCAGTGAGGGCTAGGACTAGATGCATGTGGCTTGCTGATGGATCAAAGGGGATGGGGAGGAGGGGGAGGGTTGCACAGATTGCATCTCACACGCAACCTTTTAGGTGCCCATTATTTTTTCCACACCTTTCTAATAAGTTACAGTCATGGCTTTCATTCTGGCAAATCTGTACATGCATGCACATGACATCATCGGGTCATGCTCACCTTCCACTACTCTTCGTGCCCCCTCCACCTGGGGTCACTTTCAATGTGTACACTGTATTTTGCTCATATCCACCCCCATTACGCCTCACCTTATTCCAGCCCCCTACTCTAATAATAGCTTCCCTTCTACTTTGTCATCTTGTTTAGAATCTACACAGAGAATCTAACATGAGATATCTGTCTATCTTTCTTTTCTTGAGACACAGGTCTCACTATGTAGTTCAAGCTGATCTTAAATTCTCTATGTATCCCAGGCTGGCGTCAAACTCACATGATCTTCCTGCCTTAGCCTTCTGATTAACAGTGTGTGTAATCATAACCAGATTCCTTGAGAGTCTGAAGTACCTATTATTTGATTAAAGGGTTTGCAAACCCCTTTTCTTGTCTATGGAAGAACTGATATTAGTTAACCTCTTTTGAGCTCAATTCTAAAGTTCTGCCACAAAAGCCACCCTCAGAAGACTGAAGATCCCAAGTTTGAGGCTAGCCTGGGCAACTTAGCAAGATTCTGACTCAAAATATGAAAAAGGGCTGAGTATTACTCCATAGGTTCAGTCTCTGGAACCACACACACATCCCAAAACCAAACCAAACCAAACCAAACCATAACAAAAAACCCAATCCATGTTGGTAAGTGTCGCTTACAGTGAGGACGACCCTTGACTTGGCTTGGGAGGACTGAGGAAGAAACATTCTCACAGGGAGGCTGCAGTGCCAACGTCCCAGAATCTTGGGAAGCTGCTGGGAAAGTTGTCGGGAGAGACACCAGCTCTGCATTGGGACATGGCTGTGTCTACCACGTGAACCTGCTGCGGAAGCCTTGCCATCTGTGTGGCTGCCGACAGTGAGGACTCCTGCTGAACTATGTGCTGTTGTTGCGTGACAGGTCCTGCTTCCTGCCCTGCGGCCAGCTGATCCCAGATTCCCTGAGTTTTCTTCTTAAGTTCTGTAATTTTGCTGTCATTTTCCCTAATCACCTTCTCTCCTTCTGACTCTTACCTTTGAAGGAAAAGCTTTCTTGTCTAGGATAAATGGTGTGTGTGGAAAAACCCAGGGATGGTCTCTGTGGCCCATCAGAAAGAAGGGCTCAAGTTTACCTGTGAATCTGAAGGTTGGTATTGTCCAACGTGACCAGCCCATTGGTGGCTGTCCTTCGGTAGCCTGCTGGGGGCCTCTCCAGCATGTCGATAGGGTACCAGTACCGCACCAGCACACCTTCACTCCGGAGGTATGTTTCCACTTGCACCAGTTCATTCACCTACAACAGGAAAGGGAAGTGTCTGCTGATTTTTCTGTTTCGAAGTTTACATACCTACATATCTTAAGACCTGGCTTTTAGATATTTTTATGATTTGCATCTACGTGTTCCCCAAAGCCTCATGAAGTCATAGATGGGGCTTTTCCAGAGGTGGCTGGACCTAGAACATGTGACTCTGGGCTCAAAGACACTAGGATTAAGGGTATAAGTGCTGTCTGCCCTAACATGCCTGGATAAAATAGAACAGAGAGAAAGGGCTATAGTTGTCTCTGGCTTATTCTTCTACCTTCTGCCTGCCACAAACTATTTCTCCTCCAGAAGGCCTGTTTTCCATGCCACCTGGCTTGCAGCCAGCTGATTACGGACTAATACTTCTATAAACTGGAAGTCAAATAAACTTTTCTCCTTTTAAATCTGGTATCGGTATTTTTTTTCCTCAGCAACAAGAAAAGTAACTAACGCAGATATGTTCTAACTTATACTTACTTGCCATTTCATGGATAATTAACATTGATGAAGTAAATGGGAATACACAAATTCATACTACTATTTTTTTGTGTGTGTGGTGCTGGGTATGGAACTCAGGACCTCATACATGCCAGGGATGTGCTCTACCACGGAGCTACCTATAATACATTACTGAAGGGTGTGGTGGCACACAGCTATAATAATCCCAGAACTCAGGAGGCAGGAGGATCACCATGAGTTTGAGGCCAGCCTGAGCTACGTAGTCAACTGAAGCCAGCCTGAACTACATAGTGAGATCCTATCTCAAAGAAAAAAAAAAAAAAAGAAGTATTAGAAGACAAGTTTATATATATAAATTTGTTAAGTACTTTCCTGAGCAAAGAACAAACTAAAACACTAAAAATAATCATGAGCTGAGGATGCAGCTCAGTGTTGAGTGCTTGCCTAGCATGGGTACACCTTGGGTTTCACCCTGTACTGCCAAAAAACATAGGGAACAATTATGAAGTGTTTAATAATTTATTTCCTTCCTTGTTTCTTTTTTTGTAGTGGTAGATTTGAGCATACTAGCCTAAGACTGCAATGCTGAGTGACACCCCTTTCTCTATGTTTAATAACTAAAATATATATACATTTTTGTAGTACATTTGCAATGCATATGATTACATTCATCATGGGAAGCTGATACATATATCTTAATTTTTTTATGTCCAAAATTCTCAATTATAAATTAACACAGCAAAAAGGCTAAAAACCAGTTAATTTTAAAAAATTCAATTAAAACAGAAAATTTAAAATCAAAATAGACATATACATATGTATTTATCCACATGTATGTATATATATGTCTCTAATTCTGGGTTAATGTACATATACTACTAGACTATAGTGATAAACTCTAGATTCAGATGAGATCGGGCACGTTCAGGGTGTTATGGCCGTAGACTAAACTCTAGATTCAAACCAATGATTAAGCCTTAAAGTTTGAAAGCATCTGGTTAGTAGTGATAGTGTTTCAGTTTGCCATATTAGATAGAAAATTTTAATTGGTATAATAAAGACCATCAATATGATGATGAGTTAGGATTTTAAAGAGAATAGTACAATATTTCAACATATATTATTGTCAGGTAAAAGCTTTATTCATTATTTTAATGTTAATAATTTAAAAGCAAAGAATCTACATAGGGTCAGGGATTTAGCTCAAGTGGTACTGTGCCTACCTTGGAAGAACAAGGACCTGAGTTTGATCCCCGGTACCACCAAAAAAAAAAAAAAAAAAAAAAAAAAAAAAAAGAATCTCAATGGCTTTATTTTATTGGTAGATTGGTAGAAAAATAATTACATATATATATTATATATATGTATAAAAGTTTTAAATACTACTTAATTTTACTTAGGGATTATTATTACTATTATTTTAGTTTTTCTGAGACAGGGTTTCCCTTTGGAGTTCAGGCTGGCCCAGAACTCACTATGTGGCCCAGGCTACCCTCAAACTCATGGCAATCCTCTTGCCTCTGCCTCCTGAGTGTGGGATTACAGGTGTGAGCCACTACATACAGCTTACTTAGGGATCATTAAAACAAACTGCTTGGAAAATAACAGAATGATGATTTTTTTTTTTTTTTTTTTTTTGAGATAGGGTCTGGTTTTGAATTTCAGGCTGGCTCTGAGTTTACTACGTAGGCCAGGTGAGCCTCAAACTCACAGCAATCCTCCTGCTTCTGCCTCTCAAGTGCTGGGATCAGAGGCATAAACCACTGGCTGGCACTGTGGTATGTGGTACTGATTGCTGGTGGGCATGAGTCACTGCACCAAGCACTGTTGTATGTGGTTAACAGGGATCGAACTAGTGACCTTGCACTTGCAAGGCAGGTACCAGTGCTACTGAGCTAAATCCTCGGGCCCAGAATGATGATTATTTTAACAAAATTTCTATTTTTGTAATTTATTTTTACTTATATAGTTTGCAGTACGAGGAATCACACTTAGAAGTAATTTAGAAGTCAATTCTATCCCCAGCTTTTTATTTTGAGATGGGCTCTCACTAACTTCTCCAGGCTAGATTCAAATTTGAGATCCTCCTGCCCATCCTCCCTCAGCGCTGAAATTGTAAGTGTGTACTACTGTACTAGGCTTCTAATTTTTACATTCATTCATTTCCAGTGGAATTATAGGTGTGTACTACTGTACTAGGCTTCTAATTTTTACATTCATTCATTTCCAATGATACAAAGTAATAATTATTTTCTGATAACCAAAGTTGAAGTTTTGTATGAAAAGGCAGTGGGAGATTAACTGGAGTACTGACAAATTTTCTGATTGAAAGTTCACCTCAGTAAACTATCAGGCAATAAAACCTCGTTGCAAAATTAAGTTGGTAAAACCGTTAACTGAAGATGTATATGTATTTTTTTCAAATAAATAGGGTAGCCCCTGGTGCCCAGCTGTATCATCATTCCCTTTTATTTTTTTAATTCTGAAATGGGATATTGCTAAATCACTAAGTTGTCCAGGCTAGGCGCAAACCTCCCCACTCAGTTTCCCAAGAGCTGGGATTAAGGCATCACCAGCACACACAGCTGCAGATATACATTTTGAAAGGTCAATTTCAAAGCATTAATGGGTACCTAAGAGCATGGTATCAATGCTTCTATACACATGATGAGGGACATTTCATCAAACCTTTATGCATGATCTGTGCATAACTTTTCTTGTATATATTTTTTTCTAGCATGGGAAATGTCTCAAACACAAGAGTGTGCCTGTAGTCTTAGAATCATATAAAAGCCTCTTTTTTCATCTATTTATCTATCTGTCATTCATCTGTCTGTCTGTCTGTCTAGGTTTTTTGAGATAGGGTCTCACTACATAGTCCAGGCTGGACTTGAATTTAGGGTGATCCTCTTGCTTTAGCCTCCCAAGCACTGAGATTACAGTGTGTGTACCACCACACCTGTTAGGAGCCTGTTTTCAAAGGAAAGCTTCAGATTTGTCCTCTCCTTCCCTTGTGCTTCTTTTCTTCCCACATTCCTCCAAATCCTTATAAGCTCCAGGTAGTAACTGCTTGTGGTGTTCAATACACACATCTGACAGATGCAGAAATAGGCTGAAGGAGGTAATGAAATGATGTGACTGAAGCCTATGCTTTTTCTTTGATTTATGCCTATGTATCAATCTTGGCAATGTCAGCTCATCCATTCACCAAGGACACAGGATAGTTTCCCCTTGGAGCTTGGACAGAGACAATGTAGGGCCTGCTGGACATGGCTAATAGGTGCTATGACCAGAGGATTTACAATGTACCATTAATCCTCACTCAGGAGTGTGAGAAATCTCACACAAGCCATTCAACATGATAGCATTTTTTTCTTGTTTTCTTCATCCCTATTTTGAAGAGAAACCCAATGGAATGAATTTTGTTCTTCACTGTGGGGATGAGGATTGAATCCAGGAGCTCATGTGTGCCAGGCCCATCTTTTGAAGGTGCTGAGAGTTGGGCAGGAAAGCCCCTGTAAATGTAAAAGGATGTGTTAATCTCAATGGCTCTTCACTTACTGAATCAACATCTAAGACGACTCCATGGAGCCCAAAGGTTTTCAGCATCCCTCGGATGGCAAATTTTGGCAAAGCAGTTCCAACAGTGCTGCTGGCTACATTATTGCTGTCTGGAGAACGGGTTACGACTGTGAGACCTGAGGAGGTAGGAGAGTTTCTTCAGGAGGAACCACCATCTCACCTTGGGGCCCTATATCATAGAATCTACAACAGCTCCACAGCATTTAACAGTATTTTCGTTTGGTTATAACCATAAAGGGAACACAGCTGAGCCTGGAAGGTAACCTGACAAAATGTTGTAAAACACTGACGATTCACAAGTAAAAAAAGATAAATAAAACACTTAAAATTGGGCAAAGGATTTGAAGAAACATTTCTCAAAGGACAGATGAAAAGATAATTCATGAAAGAATATTCAGCATCAGTCATTAATCATTAGGAAACTCATGTGAAGGCTACAGTGAGATGCTTCCCATCCACAGAATGACCAAAGTCAAAAGGACAGACAGTTACAAGTGCTGAAAGGGTGTACAGCAGCTGGAGCCCTCATCCACACTGGAGGAAATGTGACATGAAGTTACCATATGACCTGGTGATTCCATTCCTACACATTGCTATACTATATTTAAGAGAAATGAAAACACATGCTCACACACAACTCATACACAAATGTTCATAGCAGCATTACTAATGAGGGAAAAGTGGAACAACTCAAGTGTCTATCAGTAGATGAATGAATAAGCAACGATGGAGCATAGGTATACAATGGAATACTATTTGGCATAAAAAGTAATAAAAGTATTACTATATGGATGAACCTCGTAAAAAAAAAAAAAAAAGCTCAACAAAAAAGACCCATGTGATATGAATCTATCTCTAGGAAGTGTCAGAACAGGTAAATCCATAGAGAGGGAAGGCAGAGCAGCAGTTCCTGGAGGCTGGAGGGAGGGAGGAGTGAGGGACATAGGATTTCTTTTGGGGGGGTGATAGATAAAAATGCTAAGGAATTAGAGACAGTAATGTGATGTTTGTACAACTTTGGGAATATTTTTAAAACTTTTGAATTGTGTACTTTAAAAAAGGCAAATTTTGTTGGTAATGGTGCTAGGGATTAACCCAGGGGCCTCAGGTACACTAAGTACATCCTCTACCACTCTAGCCCCCAAATGGGTGAACTTTATGGTGTGTGAATTATCTCCTCCTCCATGACATTCCGGTATTTTTGTAAAGGTCTTCAAAAGAGGCATAATTTTAAAATTTCTTTTGAGTTTTTATTTTGCTTTTTTTTCCTCCTGTCTTTGAAATAAGCAATAGTTTTGTTTTGTTTTGACACAGGTTCCCACTGTGTAGCCCATACCAGCCTTGAACTTGTACCTCAGCCTCCCTAGTGTTACTATTACAGGTGTGCTCCACCACACCCAGCTTGCAAGAGATTTTTAATCAAAGACTATATTCTATTAGAGTTCCAAAAAGTCCAGTAAACCTTGATCAAGAAGTTTGTTAGTTCTGAAGCTGGGGCTGAATGTAGAGGCCCATCTGGAACCCTCAGCCCAGGCCCCACCTCCCTCCTTCACTCCCAGACCTCAGACCTGCCTTGGCCAGTGAGCAAGGGAACACAGGAACAAGCACCAGAGGCCTAAGTTGGCCTCTGCACACCTCCCTCCCTGGTGGTGTGTGTGGGCTTCGCATGGGGCTACCTGGAAAAGGTCAAGTCACTTAGGGTGAAGAGGTCATGTAGGAAGAGACACAAGCCCCATGGGTCCTGCCTGGGAAAATTCAACTGATCTTTTCATCAGAAATTTCACTGGTGTAGTAAGGAGGAAAGCAAAACCTTTTCGAACTTTGTCAATAGTGAACTTGTTTGCTTCATCTTTAATGTCCTCAATGGTGGGAAGATAAAGGTCTCTTGGGATGCCGCCGTTCTCCTCATAGAGAAATTCAACTGTCTGTCGGGCAATGTCCACCATGCCTGAAAATATAATGTACCAGATAACTGTCAACAGGGTACACAATTCTGAGATCACCCATGACACTGACTGGATCTAGAATAAAATGACAGGGAATCTTTCACACTCAGTTTATGGGGAATGTGCCCTTTAGGGGAAGGCAGTTATGCAGTTTCTACCAATTCTACATACTAAGTGCATTACTTCTAGGAATCTCTCCGATCTCTCCCATGGAAACACAAGTACACGTGTGCAAAGGTACAAAAACATTCAATGCAACACCAGCAAAAAATGGAAATAACCAGAGTTTATCCACACAGATGGTTAAAAATGGTGGTCTATCATTACATAGTCATTTTATTTTAGTTAATTCAAAGAAACAAACTACAGGATAAATGGAGAGGAACAGGAAAGGTGGGTAACATTATTTACTTGACAGATTTGTGTGCTATGTATGATTTTTACTACAATAAACACATGTCACTTGCTTAAGAGAGACAGACAGCTAAGCCACGTCAACTTCTGCTAAGATTTTCTCTGTTTTTTTTTTCCAGAGAGTACATATTACTACATTCAACAGCAAAAGTGGCCACTACCAAATAATAAACCAAGTCAGTATATGTCCAAAGACCTAAAACAACAAACAAAACAAAATAAAACAAAAAAGAAAGAAAGAAAGCATTTGAGGGAGTACAGTGAGGTAGGGCCCAGTGTTTCCATTTGTCTCTGCTGCCTTACACCTCACAGTGCTTAGGAAGTTGTGGGCAAAAGAACGGGGGTTGATAGTACCTGCTTTTAAACAGGCCGATCTCCATCACACTTATCTGCCGTTCTTTTATTCCCTGGCCTTGCTGTAATGAAAAGGTGTGGCAATTTTCTGAGCACAGTTTAAAAGGGGTACAATACAGAAAGATGCTTATGGAAAGAAGCATCAGACAGAATAAACAAGAACTGTGGCCTAATATTTGGGGATTACAGAATGATAATCTTTGCAATGTTTTCAAAAGGAGTGGAAAGGAAAAAAATGACTGTCCTCCTATAATAAGGAGGAACCAAACTTGCAGAGCCCAGGGCTGGTTTCATCAGCATTCTTGGGGGACCTGATGATAAGAGGCTAATCCACTCTGACAGCAGTGGTCCTCTGGACACTAAAACCCGCCTCCCTATCTTCCTTTCAGGATTTGCCATTGCTCCTCAAGGGGGAAATCTCACCACCACCACCACCACCACCACCACCACCACCATCATTTGGATAGTTAAAGGTATAGTGACTGGACGCTTGCTGTGTGTCAGGAACTGCTCTTAGGAGCTTGAGCCGTTATCAGCTCATGTACTCCTCATATGCAGATAAAGTGGATGCCATTATTAGTTCAATTTTAAGGATGAGGAATGCTCAAGCTCCCACAGCTGGTAAACAGCACCTCTATAACTTTAAATGTGGCTGTTAATCACCAGGCCACACAGCTTCTCGTGATAACTGTTCCAGCTACAGTTAGCAGCCCACAAACCCAAAATATTGAGTTACCTTAACAAGCAAAAGCCCAGCAATGGAAGCAAAAGCAAACTCCCTGACAGGGAGAAAATACCAAAATACCACTGTCAGGGCAGGTGTAACATTCAAGAAAGTGCCTCTCCTGCTTTACATCTACCCAAATCTTTCCAAGCCATGTAATGAGCTCCTCTCAAGAACAAAAAGCACCAGACCTAGTTGTAAAGCCCCTTTGATCTGGTCCAGGCCTGATTTCCGCTCTGCCTCGTTGCGGAAACGCCTTCGGATGGTGGGAAAAACCTTAGTCTCCCAGGCTTTCACCAGCAGGGCATAGTGGTCCTCCTAGAAGAAGAAGGAAACTTGTAAGCAGAGGAGTGTGTGGGTTCAACGAGTACGCCTTCCCTTCCTCACAGCTCCCGCCAAACCCGCTCGCAAGGCCAGCAGTGGCAGCCCAGGTGCAGAGTCCACGGGATGTGCACCCCTCAGATGCAGGGAGGGACAAGATCTTCCTTGCCCTCAAAATCCAGAGGTGCATCTTTGGCATTCTGAAACTTGCTGTGGAGTTACTGACAAAGTCCCTCATTTCTCCAACACCTGGAGCTCTACTCAGCCACTGAGACAGCAGACACAGATATCGGTAGGTGGCTTAGGAAGATGGATGTGGTAGGATGACTGTTCACACACAGAGACACACCCAGAACAGCAAAAACCCTGGCTTTGCATGCTCATGTCAGAATCAATGCTGGAGGCTTGTCCTTGTCACCAGGCAGCTAAATGAATGCTAGCCAGCCCTGAGCCAGGCCCTCGGGTCTCTTACCTGTGGAATGTCATCATCATCATCATCATCGCTTTCATCGTCTGCAATGGGAGGCGGGTGAGGGTCTGGGCCAGAGGTGATGAAGTTCTCGTAGCTAAGCCCCACTTTATAATGACAGGAGGTGTCGCTATCATACTCTGTAACAAAGAGCCCAACAGTGGAATGTAAACAAAGAGCGGGCTGGGCATTGCGAGCTCCTCACACTTGAGCAAACTGGACTCTGCCGGACAGAAAGACTCCTACTACGCCAAGGAACTTTAAATTACGGAGTAAAGGAGAAACTAGGCATCTATGAATCCTAAGATCTTTATGTGTTTATTTTTTTGGTGTGATTCATTCAGCTTAGAAAAGATTTTGGAAAGTTCTTTACTGTGAGAAGAAAGTAAAAAAAAAACCTCTTACAACATTTTTCAGAGCAGTATCAAATATGGCCTGAAGATAGCTTTAGTTTGGAAAGCTCAGTTTTACTAAATTCAGTTATGAAATTTCTCAAAGAATCAGAAGTTTTTGGTGCACACCTAAATACCCACTGCCTGGCATTTTATTATCCTATCATGATGTCAGTTATTTATTGATCTGACAGAGTCTCAATATGTAGCCCAGACTGCCCTTGATCGTGCAGCATTATTCCTGCCTCAGCCTCCTGAGTGCTGAGACTATAGGTGTGGACCACTATGCCTGGCTCAGTTTTAAAGCAATTTCTAAAAATGAATAAGTTGTAGAATGAAGGGGGCTTTTGGCTCTCTGACACTATTCTTTTCTTTTTAATTGGTTTTATTAGTGTATTTTATATACAAATTATGATCACAATTGACATTGAACATTGTACTGGTGCATGACATGACTTCTCATTTTTTTCCCATTCCCCTGCTCCCCAAAACCTCCAACCACACACACACACGCACACACACACACACACACACACACACATATATGTATGTATGTATGTATGTATGTATGTATGCTTTCTTTTTTTTAAACCATCAAATTTTTCTTTCCCTTCTTTGTTTCCCCCTACCTCCTTTCCCTTTGTCTGACTCCTTTCTGCTAGCACCAAATATTGCTGAAAGAGGGCAGAAATGTGCTTTCCTAGCTATCACCCTGCTCCAATTGGGTTTTTCCACTTGGTCTGCAACCCCAAGACACTTGAGCTTGCAGCCTCAGACAGAAGAGGGAATAGTCCAGGCAAGTGGGCTCGCTGGGTGTTTGGCACTCCATTCCCAGATAGCAGTGGACCAGTAGCAGGCAGCTTACGTTGCTGAGCGGTGGCCACAGCAGCAATCCGGCATGGTGGTCCGTGAGTGCCTGGATCTGATGCAATACTGGTGCCAGCATCATTGTCACTGTCAGATGCCATGGCAAAGGGCAGGGCCTCGAAATTGGCACTGATCTCCTCTGCCAGGTCAGTGCACAGGTCGGCGGCATTGCGATGGGCTTGTCCCTCGGCATAGGCAAATGGGCAGGAGCCAAAATTGGCTCGAGTTTTGGTATTCTGGAAAGGAGATCATATAACAGACTTGAAAGGACTTTGGTTTATTTTTTGTTTATTTAACAGCCTAGGTAGACTTCACTAAATGTTAAATCAGAAGGATATTCTGAGGTGGGGGCTGGTGTGCCCGAGTGCCCAGGGCATCACTCTTCCTGCTGCCTTGCACTCAGCCTTTTGGCTACTCAAACAAGGTCCTCTTGTTTCCAACCTGTTCCTTTCCACCTGAAACCCCGCACGTGCTGCCCCACTAACTGGAACACTCTTTCCTCCAACTTTGCCTCGTTGGGAGCAGTTAACTCTCTAGACTTGGCTTGAATATCACTTCTTCAGGGACATAGGGACCTGACCAGATTGGCTTGGGACCTGCTTCCACAGAGACTAAGATCCTACTTGCCTCACTGATTAAGTCTGTGATTACACATATACATTTCGGTGATTAGTTGATCAAAGCTTAATTGCTCCAATTGATTATAATTCTGTGAGAAGATATTATGTCTGTTTTATATCCAGAACTTGATGTAGTGCTTGAGAAATGGTGGGCATCTGATAATTTGTTGAATGTATGAATGATTGAAGCAGGCTGCTTAAATTTTTAGTTTCTTTAATTCATTCAATAAATAAAGAGGTGAAAGATGAATTAGAAATATGGTATATAGGCTGTAACGTATCTATATCCTGTAACATGGAAGACCACTGATTGTTTTGGAGGAGAGAAACAACACTATAACTAATCTTTTTTTTTTTTTTTTTTTCAGTGCTAGAGATCAACCCTAGGTTTGTACATATGCTAGCCAAGTGCTTCACCCTTAAGCCTCAGCCCTAATCCCTGATTGACAATTTTTTTTTTTTTAAACAGGGTCTCAATATTTTTAGTTCAGGCTGGCCCTGAGCTCAGTATGTAGCCTAGGCAAGCCTCGAATTTACAGCAATCCTCCTGCCTCTGCCTTCTGCGTGCTAGGATTACAGATGTGAGCCACCATGCCCAGCATTGTGGTGTGTAGTACTAACTGCTGTTGGGTGTGAGTCTCCATGACCCAGCATTGTTGTATGTGGTTACTGGGGATTGAACAGGGGTCCTTGCACTTGCAGGGCAGGCGCTGGAACCACTAAGCTAAATCCCAGGCCTTCTGATGAACACTTTTAAGGACAACTGTGACTATGAGTAGAAAGTTGTGTAAAGGGCAAGAAAAGGCCTAAGAAATGTGAGCTGGAAACAATGAATCATCAGCTGCCTGAGAGATGATGGTAGACAGATGAGGCGGTTAAGGGAGGAATGGGCTAAATGGTCAGGTTCTAGACGCAGTTTGAAGGAGGAACAAACAAAATTTGCTGACGTACTGGGGACTGAGCATCAGAAAAGAAAGGAGTCAAGGAGGAAGGCTTTTGGCCTGAGCAACTGGAAGGCAGGAACTGCATCTCTGGAGGAGGAGGAGCAGCAGCTCTGAGTTCCGGGCAGAGCTCGGCTCAGTCTTGCCCATGCTCACTTTCACATGCCCGAGAGACAGTGGTGTTGAGATGTCCCTAGTCTGTGGGTGTTTGAGCTCGGGTATCTGAGCAGTCCAGGTTGGAGATATGAAGGCAGGCAGGCAGCACGGAGTCAGGAGTCAGTAGTTATGTTCCGGAGTACCCAAAAGACTCCAGGTGGCAGGCTGGCAAAGCAGGCCAACAGTGATCTTTAGCGGAGAACCCTCCAAGTACTGGCCACCAGGCAATCCAAAGGGCCACCCTGGCAACCTCACTGCAGAAGCACTTCCCTGACATCTGAATAGTAGTAGTGTTCCTTGCACTGATCTTCAGGGATGAAGGTCAGAGTAGTTAAGTACTACATTCCTGAGAGAACATCTCCCATTCAAAGACTATGGGGTTGGGCCAGGGATTTAGTTCAGTGGTTCCAGCGTCTGCCTGGCAAGCACAAGGTCCTGAGTTCGATCCCCTGTAACCACACAACACAATGCCAGGCATGATGGATCACACCTATAATTCCAGCACTCTGGAGGCAGAGGCAGGAGAACTGCTGTAAGTTCAAGGCCCACCTGGGCTACAAAGTGACTTTGAGGCCAGCCTGAACTACAAAGTGAGACCCTGGCTCAAAAAAAGAAAAAAGACTATGGGGTCAATAAAGAAAAAAGCCCCTTTGCTGAGGCCCACTTTGCCCTCCCTTCTGTCACTGTGCCACACAGCCCCTACACCAGAACACGTGGGTGCCTTCCTCTTTCCCTTCCTGACAGGAACAAATGACTAAGGATGTATTCTCCTTTCCCAGCAGGTAACTTGCCTTCTTCTGAATGTGAACCACAGGCCACATCCCACCAGAGACATCTTCGAGGTATGGAGACAGGCGCTGCCCGCAGTATGTGAAGTACACCCGGCCCTTGGCCGGCTGCCCTGGAGGAGGTGGAGTCCCCTCAGTTCTCTCCCAGCCAATTCCTGCCACATCACCTGCAGCAAAGAACAGGATGGGTATCAAACAGTTCATCTCTTCCCGTCAAGTAAACTGCATGCCAGTGGGGACAGGCCGGCGGGGGTGGGTAGGCCTCAAAAGGAAGGTGTGGTGCTAACTGTGCAGCAGTGACGGCAAGGGCCGAGTCTCACCAGAACACAAATCTCCTGTTTCTTGTTGCTAAATTTACTTAACTTTAAACCTTTTGGCCCAAGTTTGAGATAAATAGAAATATACAAGGTAAAAAGCTCTGGTCACACTCACCAGGGGAGAGAGTCACATCTAAGCGGACGCTTTTCCACTGTAGCAGACTGGAACCATTGTAGTGCACAGCACGACCATTGCTAGGAAGGAAGCAGAGAGATCAGGGGTAGGATGCTGTGGCCACGCAGCAGCAGGGTGATGGAGGATGAGCTTCAGTAGCACACGTGTCCTCAGCAATCCTAAGAGCAGTTCTCTTCTCCTAAACACAAATATATTTCCCAGTGTTTTCTACATTGCAGGATGTAGAGATATGACGTTAGTATGAAAATCACCCACACTGGCATCTCTAAGGGCCAGAGATGGTGAACCTTCTGGACTCATTATCTGTCACATTGCAACCCAAAACTCACTTATTCCCTGCAAAGTGCCAACACTGCAATTATACCTCAGTACTGAGGTTTTGGTTTAGAAAAAATTCACACAACAACATCTTTTGTCTTAAAAATGCAGTAACACACATCACAGCGGGCTGTTTGTTAGCACTGAAAGCTCTAAAAGATTTGCCATTACTAGTCCAGGCTTTCTTCCCAGAAAAGGAATACAGGCTTGTAGGGACACACTCGAGGAACAAAGATAAACAGGTTCTTGGTGCAGAACACCTAGGAAGGAATCATGCAATAATACAGTATAGACTGACTGTGCAAACAGGGAGAATAACATACTGCTTTCTCCAAACTTATTTGGATAAAGACTGAACTCAATTCTGGCTTTCTGAACAACTATTAACACTTTGTAGGAAGCTACTCCTCTCTAGAATGCAAACCCACTTTTCTTTTTATAGTCTGTTTTTCTTTTTTGCAGTACTGGGGATCAAATTCAGGACCTTGCACTTGCCAGCAGGCACAGTGCCACTGAGCTATATCCCAGCCCCCACTTTTCTTTTTAAAAATAAAAGCAGTAGTAACAACTTACTTGTGGAAAAGGCAAGTACCCACTGGATTGGTCCACGCTCCATCTCGTTTCTCTGCTTCTGTAGCGAAGCCAAATGAAACTATTGGTCCAGTATCGTCATCAGTATCTCCATAGGAAACAATTTCAATTTCCCAGTAAAAAGATGGGGCCTGAAGAGACACCAGGAGAAGGCGATAGTCAGATGAGTAGGCCAGGGCCGAACCATAGGCTTTTTCCTCTCCAACACTGTGCAACACACATGCTATCTCACCTGAACTGGCAGAGGTGAGGTGGCATAGATAAAAGTGCCCCGAGGCAGACCTCCTCCGGCGCTGGGATCAGCCAAAAAGGTGACAGAGGTCAGGTGAGATGAGAACATGCAGGCTCGCACGGGAGGAAACACTCGTGAGGGGCTCCAAGTGATCTCTTTGGGCTACACAGGGGAAACTGCATTCAACAGAACTGCAGGCACAGGTCCCACTACCCTCTCAGAGAAGAAAAGTAATTTGTATCTGATGGTAGGAAAGTATTGATGTGTGAACAATATTTGTGGTGCAAGGGGTTAAAATCAGGGCCTTTGACATATAGGCAAGCACTTTACTACTGACCTACACTCCATTCCTATATATATACCTTTTTTTTCAATGTCCAGATCTGTTCTCTAGAAATAATCATTTTTAAACTCTGGAACTGTTATTTTTTAATAAATTCTAATATTTATCCTTGTATTCTTCTTGTGCTCACTATGCTGTTATTAACTTTCCCTTTTGGTATTATTTTTCTTCCGTTCTGAGAACTGGATGGAATTCTTACTTATCCACCCTCCTTAAGTGCACGCACACTTATCCTCAGAGTGCCTTGTGGCTACAGGGTGATTTGAGTTCAATCCATCATCAGAAGTCACATTCCTATGATTTAATGTTTAGCTCTCTGCAGGGGTACTATGGTGATCCTTTCTTTTTTTTTTAGGTTAGTAGCCTTATTTTCATAATTTTTAATCAGATTAATTGTTGATACTTTAGACTTTTCTATCAGACAAGACAGATCTTTTTAACTCATCAATTTCACTATATTCTCAAAAAGAATCAAACGATGAATGTGAAAACTTAGCTGCAATGATGTGGATCAGACCACAACAGCAAAAGCCCAGGCTAACTTAGATGTTTGTCCACAGAAACTTGAGGGAATGAATTAAGGTCCAAGCATGTGTGTTCTGTTCAGTCGCTATTGGCTGACATGGAAATGGATTCACTCTCTACCAAGAAGAAAAAGCTAGATACTGTGCTTGAAGAAAAATCCAGTTTTTGTTTCATACTATACCTCTATGTGTTGACTGCAGTAACTCAAGATGAGTTTCTGGTGAGATATTTTTTCTGTTTATGTATTTTTGTTGTTTCATTGCTGGGTATAAAACCTAGGGCCTTGTGTGTACTCTACACTGTCTCTGGCCCTGGCCGTTTTAAAAATGCATTTCTAACTTTATTTTTTGGAAATAAATTTCAAGACCACTGAAAAATCGCAAGAATGTAAGTCTTAGCTAGATGTGTCACTTATTTTATATAATTCACAAAATATACAATTCACCTATTTAAAATGTATGTCAGCATTTTTAGTATATTCACCAAGTTGTACAAGCACTACCAAGATCTAATTGTAGAACATTTTTTCCACCCAAAAGAAATCTGAATCCATTAGAACTCAGTCCTTATCCCTAACTCCTCACCCAGCCTCTATAATCAGTGATCTATTTGCTTCATCTGTGCATTTTTTTTTTTTTTGGAATCATAAAATATATGGCTTTTTTATGTTACTGGCTTCTTTCACTTAGCTTAATTTCAATGCTTATTTGGGTGACAGCATTTGTCAGTACTTCACTCCTTTTTGTGGCCAAATAACATTTCTTTGCTTGGATATATTATATTTTGTTTATTCACTGGATATTTGATGGAAATTTGGGCCATTTCTACTTTTAGCTATCGTGAGTATTACTGCTACAAACATTCAAAGATGTACCAGCTATTAAGATTTTGTTACTTTTGTTTTTTAATCATTCTCATCCTCTCTCTAAATATACATATTATAAAGTGGACTACAGAGCTGATTAGATTTTTGAAAAGCTTTCTTCTGTTAACATAAACTGTTTATAAATTAATAAATTGTGCTTCCTATGTTATTACAGAGCATACATTTCTAAAAGACTTTGCAAATACTTGTAGTAAACATTGTTAGAGCGCTGCCTGGCACCCTCTAGTACTTCAAGGGGGTGTAGCCCTCGGAGGGCTCACCTGTCTCCGATCAGCCTGCAAGGGCGGTGGCGGAGGCCGAGCACAATCTCGGTAGAGCATCCTCAGCCGTTCACACTGCACCTCCACAACCGCAAGCCGCTCTCCTGCAGGGGGACACATCGGATCTGTGAAAACAACATCTACCACCCCGAGAGGGTGCTGACTCTGCAGGGCAGCACCCTAAACAACTATCCACTCTTACAGATAAATAACTGCTTACAAAACAGCAGATACCCTGAGACATCTCTGTCTACTACACAGGACTTGGCAGCATGGCAACTGGGCAGATACATGGCTCTGCATTCAGGCTCTATCACTCAGTAGTCACCATCTCACTTCCAACACGAGGGAGTAATAGTACGTATGGTGCTCAGAGTTTGGGGACGATGAGGTGCAATAATTCCAGTAAAGCCCTTAGCCAACTCCCTGACACAGGACACACATTCAATAGATGACAGCCATTACTCTTATCATCTAACAAATAAAGGGTTTTTGATTTTCCACATCTAAACAGATTTTTAAAAAACAAATGTCTACTGATACCCCCTATGAGCTCTGAAAACTGGTAGATGTTGGAGAATATGAAGATTCAAGACAAGTACATGCCCCTATAGACACTTCCACACACACATGCTAAGGAACATAATCAAAGCACAATCCCAAACACAGATGAGTGGAAAGTGACTTAATTCTACTGATGATAGCACTTACTTAGAACTTGGGAAAAAATAGAATTTCCATAAACAGAGAAGGAAGGGAATTCTAGGTTGCCTGGCACTATGAGAAGAGGTCCATAATAGTCAAGTGCAAGGGGTAACAGGAATACCCATGTGATAAACCAAAATGGAGCAAAGACCTAATTTAGAAAACCCAAAGCTAAAACTATAAAATTATTAAAAGAAAATATAGGTGCAGAACTGGATGTTGTAGCCCATGCCTGCAATCTCGGCGTTTGGGAGGCTGAGGCAGCAGGACTGTTGTGAGTTCAAGACCAGCCTGAACTACATGGCAAGACTTTGTCTCAAAACAACAACAAACAAAAAACATATGCTAAGTGAAGGAAGCCTTACCCAAAAGGCCATAAAGAAGAAGGATAAATTTTCTAGGAAGATGTATCAACCTTGAGACCATAATGTTAAGTGAAATAAATTAGACTCATAAGCTTAGATGTCTCTTTTATGAGAAACTCAAAGTATATATAGTTTAAACAGGAAAACTAGGATAATAGGAATCAGGGAGATTTTTTAAAGTGCCCTAGTGATGGAGAAAGGTAGCAGGAAGGAAAAGGAAGTAAACAGAATTTACCATATACACATACCAACTCCTGAGATGAATGTAAACACTATGTACTGTGAACACATATTAACAAAAAATATAAACTGCTACAAATCCTAGCTTGTACATTAAACAACCTTAATTTCCCAAATTAAGACTTATTTTATAAAATATATAAAAGAAAAAGCCTAGAAAGAGAAGTAATGAATCCAGTAAGCTATGCGCTGGCTACAGTTAGCTGAAATGTCTCACAGTGCAGTCTGCAGTCTGAGCCAAGAATATTAAAAAGTGGAGGCAGCAAAAGTTTTGCCTTGTTTTTCGCCCTAGCAGCCCAACAGCCTCCTCTCTGCTCCTCCTGCCCTATTTTAGCTTGAGTCATCACTGTTACCAGGTCTCTTGGCCAGGGCTGCCTTGAGTCCACGTGCTCTGCTTGTCAGAAGCGGACTCGAGAGGTGGACCAGACAGTGAATTAAAGGGAACAGGAGTAAACAACAACAGGCCCACAGAAGTCACCACAATGAGAAAGAACAAACAAATTAAGGAATAAAAAAAAATACTGGAGAGTTTCTAATAAAGTAAATGGCCTGAGAAATAGTAAATAATGTAGATTAAAACAACAGACCCAGGTGTAGTGGTGCACACCTGTAATCCCAGCTCCTGGGAGGGTGAAGCAAGAGGATCACTGAGAGTTTGAGGCCAGACTAGGCTACACAGTGAGGGCCTGTCCCAAAATGGAATTAACGAAAGAAAGAAAAAGAACTCAAAAAAAGATAAAGTAAATGATTAAAGATTAGGAGAGTTAAAGATGTTACCTCCTCATTATAATTGGCCTACAACGCTAAAGGAATGCTGATTCAATTGTGATCCATTTCACTTGGTTCGATCTCTTTTTTCTGTTTCTATCCTTGGGAAAAAAGACTAATTTTACTTAAAATACCCATGTCAATCACCAATTCATAGGAAGTGTGAGGTAGAAAGAGCATACTAAATGACCCAACAAGGACAAACACAAGCAGCAAAATCCAGATAGCTGAAAACTCCTTAACCAATTAACTGTATGGGAAAAAAAGAGAGGTGGTGATTTAGCTCAGTGGTTCCAGTGTCTGCCTAGCAAGCACAAGGTCCTGAGTTCGATCCCTGGTACCACATATCACACTGCCATGCCAGCACTCGGAAGGCAGAGGCAGGAGGATTGCTGTGAGTTTGAGGCTGGCCTGCACTACATAGTGAGTTCAGGGCCAGCCTGAATTACAAAGTGAGACCTTGTCTCAAAAAATAAAAACAGAGAAAGATACACACACAGGAGAAAGCCAGACTTCAAAGAGAGTAATAAAACAATAACAAATCATACTATGTGACATTCAGGGATCCATATTCAAATAAATGTTAAGACAGGTATGAAGTTGAAAAAAACTAGATTTTAATATTACAGAATTGTTAATATTTTAGATGTCAACATTCTAAAAAGTCAACTGTGAAAAACAGTTCAATCAATTTGGTCTCCCAGCCTGCACCATTTTCCTCTTGTTTTTCCCTAAGTTGGAAACACACAGCCAGGCCTCCATATCCTCTGCGGTTCTGTACTCATGGATTCAACCAATTGGAGGTAGAAACTACTTGGGAAAAAATTGCATCTGCAGTAATGCATGCAGACATGTTTTCTTTCTTTCTTGGACAGGGTCTTTTTACACAGATTAGCCTAGTCTTGGATTTATGACATAGCCCAGGCTGTCCTCAAACTTGTGGTGACCCTCCTGCCTCAACTTCCCAAGTCCTGGGATTCCAGGGGTCACCAACACAGTTAGCTCAAAATTATCCTTCTCTATAGCACACTAGATTTTTTCTTAAATGTACGTGCCATTCCCACAGACAGCTCCTAAAGAGTGCCAAGAGGGAAATGAAGGTGACACATCAACCACTTACCAGTTCACCCCAGCACCAGTCGGGCAGCATGTTTGTTTACATACTGTTGTATACTGTTACTCAGTAGGTGTCATTTCATCCAGGAGACTCTTTTTTCTGAGACAGGGTCTCACTATACAGCCCAGACTGGCCTTGAACTAGAGGTGACCCTCTTGCTTCAGCCTTCTGAGTGCTGGGATGAAGGTGATTTTTAAAAAATTTTTTGGCTTTACCAGGGATCAAACTCAGGCCCTTGTGCTTGCAAGGTAGATATGGCCACCTGATGTGGTGAGCACAGAAAATCACTTTCCAAACTGCAGGGTGCTGACCAAACTCACTCCCCAGCACATGAGGAGAGTAGCAGGTACTTACCAGCGCTGCACTCCTGGGCTACTAGGTTAAGAACTTCCACGGCTGCTGGACACTGCTGTATGAATTCTTCACAAAATAAGCTGTCTTCTAAAAGCTGGGCCATGACCAGGCATGCTCTTAATGTTAAAAGATTTACAATATTTCAAAGTCATCAGTGTTCATTCTCTAAAAAGTCAACTGTGAAAAACAGTTCAATCAATTTGGTCTTCCAGCCTACACCGCTTTCCTCTTGTTTTTCCCTAAGTTGGAAACACACAGCCAGGCCTCCATATTCTCTGGGGTTCTGTACTCATGGATTCAATCAATTGGAGGTAGAAACTATTTGGGAAAAAATTGCATCTGCAGTAATGCATGCAGACATTTTAGTCTCCATCTCCAAAACAGTGTACCACAACTACTGACACAGCACGTAGACTTGCTAGTACTGCAAGTTACCTAGAGATGAGCTGGAGGGTATGGAGATGTTTACAGAGTCTGTGCAAATACTGTGCCATGTTATATAAAGGATGTGAACACCTGTGGAATCGGGTCTCTAGGGGGATCTTGGACTCAATCCCCACAGATACCAAGGGACCATTGTACAAGTAACTTTTGTTTTTTCACATTGCAGATGCTGAATTGCACAGACTACTTCTCTCACTTGATTCAACACATGTATCAGAAGTTTTGTTGTTAAAGGGAAAACAGGTTACTCAGCCAGGCATGGTAGTGCACACTTTTAATCCCAGTACTATGGAGGCTGAGGCAGGAGGATCACTGAGAAGCTGAACAAGCCTGGGCCATCTAATTAGTTCAAGGCCATGCCTCCCCTCCCCCCCCCAAAAAAAAACCAAATAGGAAATGAATTATTGCAAAAGGAGGCTATACTTCCTTCCAATACCAAGACTGGCTTTCCTATCAACTGCTTACAAAGTGATGGACAGACATAAATCAGTGTGGTCTAGGCCATTTCAAAAAGCAGCAGCTATTCCTGCGATGAAACAAAATCCTTTAATCAGTGTACACCAGTATGGCCTCCTGTTTGAGTTCCTTGCCTTGTATTTTAATATTCTAAATGCTGGCCCACTGTGTTGGTGCACACCTGGCATCGTACCACTCGGTAGGCTGAGGTACGAGAATCGCGGTGAGTTCAACACCAGCTTGGACTCCACAGTGAGTTCAAGGCCAGCCTAAACCACATAGCGAGACCCTGCCTCAAAAAAAAAATAATAAAATAAAGATAAACAATTGTACATATTTTTCATTGAACTCACTATGTTCCTAGCTGGCCTTGAACTCAGATGATCCTCCTACCTCAGCCTCCTGAGTGCTTGGACCACAGATGTCACCACCGTATCTGGCTGTTTATTGTTTTAGGTGAACATCTCAACTTAACTTTGGAGTATAGAAATTGGGGAATGCAACAAACTGTGGAAAATAGAATGTGAGATAATGATTTTTGTTGTTCAGCTGGTGAGAGCTTCAGGCTGGGAACCTTAAAAACGTGAGGGGAGGGGCCACCCAGAACCCCTGCCTTATCACCTGCCCCTCCACACCAAGCCCATCTAATGAGGGTGCTCA
Organism: Petromus typicus; assembly: GCA_004026965.1. Taxonomy (NCBI): domain Eukaryota; kingdom Metazoa; phylum Chordata; class Mammalia; order Rodentia; family Petromuridae; genus Petromus; species Petromus typicus. The sequence goes on along the minus strand of PVIR01004293.1, from coordinate 14,919 downwards.
CCTGGTTCTTATTTCAGCGAGGAGTCGGACGACTGCCATCACAGGAGCCGACCCATCTCCTGCTGCAGGCAGTGAGGTGTGAATGGAGAGGCTGCCCTCCTGCGGAAGCAGCATGGACTGTACCGCTTGCACCACCTTCTCGGTAATGGACAGCTTGTGAAGGGGCAGAGCCTGCCAGTGTGGGCAGAGAGGGAATGGCACAAAGCTAGTCAGCTGGTCAGTTTGTAGGAAATGAAGTTGTGAAATAAATAAAGTCACCAGGGAAAGCACAAATAAGATTTCACCAATCCAAAGTAGTACAAAATAGGGTGGACTATCCCTAGCCAACAAATAAGTCAACTTTACCATCCAGATGAAAATTTCACACAAATGTTCCACTGGACAGTTACAGCTGATACATCAATATCATGCATCACAGATAAAGTTTGGGATGTCCAAGTGTTCCCATCCTGAGTGCGTGCCCATTATTCACTGCAGTGCAGTTAGCCAGCATCTGCAGTGACACTGTGTGAAATATTTAACAATCTCCTTACCTCTGACCTTGGAACACAAAGTCTAGACAATGGAATGGTCAATGTGTCTGATGCCTGGGAAGTCTTGCGACAGTCAATGGGTGGGAATCTGACTGTAGCAATACCTTCCTGCTCATTGATTGAAGCCACCACTCCAATACTTCCTGATATTCCTCTGCCTAAAACCTAGAGATGGAGATAAATTAGTATAACTGGCCAGCTTTGATATGTAAGCAGCTCTCTAATGTAGCAAATAGGAAGAGTCTGTTGACAGATATCTTGCACTGCGCCATAGCAGCAGGCACCAAACCAAACTGTGCTAAAATGACACCAAACCTAGGACATAAACTAAAATAATAGGTCTTGCAAGAGTAAACGAGGAACAAAATGTATTGATAACGTAAAACAGAATAAAGGCCCAAAAGGGTAGGGAAAGTAGGGAGGCAGTGGGGGAAAAGAAAGAAGGAAAAATCTGAGAAAAGAAGAAGAAAAGGAAACAAAATGTGTCCACATAGGGGGAGAGCAGATAGAGGAAGAGGGAAAGAACAAAAACCAAGATATATCATTCAGGTACAAAACCTCAAAGATGAATGTGATCATAATGTATACCTAAAATGTACCAATAAACTTAAAGGAAAAGAAAAAAAAAAGGGGCTAAAACCTCATGGCAAGATGATCACAATATGCTATCATCCCAAACTATCAACTCAAAAATATTGCCATTTGTCACACTCCAGGATACAAATACCATAGTTAACATTAAACAGTATTACACAGATAGTTAAATGATGAAGAGCACAGTGTGGATCAGAATCCATGAGTTTCTCATATTCTTATTTGCCTTAAAGGCACTTTTCTGATCCAGTTGGGTAGCAGCTCCTATCTTCAGATGACCAGTAGGGGAAGTGATGCCTTGAGAAAATGGTGGTCAGTTACCTGAACCTCAGATCCTATCTTGATTGTCTCTTTGAATCCTCCGAGTGCACACAGTGCGGCAACAGCCTGACGGGCGATTCTCTGAAGTTTGGCAAGTTTTCTGCCACTACTGCTGCCATTTTCCAGAATGCTTTCTGCGTATTTCCCCAATTGTGGAATGTACATCAATGCACGAGACAGAACCTAAGTAAGAGAAGCATCCAAGGCAGCAGGAGTTAAAAGCTTTGGTTGTTTTGATTATCAAGAGTGACAAACTATCTGCAACAGTGTCTGGTTCCCATGTGTTGGTGGAACGCTGGATATAAGAGGGACCAAAACACTCCTAGATATGCCCAGTGACATTTCAACCACATGTACCTTATGTAATCAGACCAAACTGGAAATATACAACTTTGAAATATGGGAGAATCAAACATTGTGTTATGACAATTGCTAAAATAAAGGAACCATTATCTGAAGGAAAATCAACCCACAATACTCACTACCTGTCGACATTTAATTACCCTGAGGAATTGCAAGAGTAAACGAGGAACAAAATGTATTGATAATGTAAAATAGAATAAAGGCCCAAAAGGGTAGGGAAAGTAGGGAGGCAGTTACAAGATTTACTTAAAGGGTGACTGTGGCAATGGGAAGCTGATTATAATCTCTGGTTTTGGGGAACTGAATTTCTATTTGTAATAATTACTTATGAACAGAGCACTCGGTAAGAGAAACTACAAAGAGGCCTCCTTTAGGACTCAGTGAGCATGCTTACCACATTTCATAAACCACGGCTGCATTACTTCCAATGTCAGCACCACTTTGACACAAACGAGGGGAATAAGGACTGTCATTCTTTCCCTAAGAAAACTGTCCCAATGTCTATAAAGTCAGAACCAGCAGTGACAGGAGACAGATCAACAGAGTGGAAATTACTAAGTCAGAGTAATTTGCAGGGGAAAATCAGTCAGCAGGGAGATTTGGCTAATTTGGGAAATAGCTTCCTGAAGTCCCCTTGCTGCAAATGATTCTAACATTGCCACATAATACAAGTTCTCTTCTTATTGCCTTGACTGAATGGCGACCACGCACTAACCTTTTCTGCTGTTGTGGTCCATATTTGAGCGGCGTTTGACTCAGGTGCCATTAGCAAGCTGTGCAGCAAGGCGATTACTTCTGCAGCCATGCTGTTCGCCACATGCCCACTGATAAAGGGTCGAACAGGATCGGTCCTGCAAGGTCAACATGGAAACTGTGCCCAGTGGTGGTTAAGATGAAGAGAAGGCACTTTCAGAGCTAGTATCAGAAGGACATATTTCTTGTTTACCCATGAAAAGGCAGGTTTTGTTGACAGAAAATGAGATGCTAGATCTGCACTAGGACAAATCCTCCATGTGATGGTTTGTGTCTCATAAGGATCTATTGGGATTAAAAGTCTGGCCCCAGGGTGGTGCTCTGGGAGCCCTTAGGCCACTGGGGTGGGTACTCTTGGAAGGGGGTTCTCCAGAGAGGACTGTGGCTGAAGATGACTCACTTGCTTCGCTGACATGTGCTCTGAACATCACCGTCCACCATCATATGACAACTGAGACTGGGCCAATGTCAGCACCATGCCCTTAAACCTCTAGGACTGTGAGCTAGATAAACCCCTTCTCTTACGAAGCTAAATGCTTTAAGAACTTCATTGGAGTAATGCAAAGCTAATATACTCCCACGCAATGGACTTCAAATTTTTTATTGCATAAGCTGCAAGGATCAAAGCAGGTCCCTGTACTGTAGCTGCTTCTCACTTTCGAGGGTGAAACAACTTGCACGAACTTCTCCAGGGCAACACTTACCTGTTCCTTCTATTCCTAGAAAGACATGTGCATTCAGCTGGGACAGAAGGAAAGCACTGTTTGAAAGATGAGGAGACAGGAGGGTACGAGTACTCAGAAGACCCTCTGGCTCTAGTGCTCCCTTGGTCAGAAGCTTTTCCTAAGGCTCCAGGACAGTTTATCAACCTGAGTGGGCTTATTCCCTGATAGCATCTCAAACTCTGAGAGTAACGTCCACCAAAGATGAGTGATTTTTGTCCTTGTTTCTTACTTTCAACAAGTCAAAGGGATGGTAGACCTCAAACTCATTATGAAGTCGATGTTAAAAGAGTGTGAACAGGTTCTACCCTGCGGAGAGTTTACCTAGCAAGTTCAGAGTTCCTCTCCCGGCAAATGGAGGTCTGGGCGGTTTTCTTTTTATCACCTGTGGACAGTCCACTTACAGCCTCTGGGTTGACAGATTCCACTGGTGGCCCAACACTGACGATGAGGCCTGACTGTGCCCACTTGGTCGCTTTCCGGAGGGCAGCAGTGGCCTCTTCTGTAATCACTTCACAACAGCCACCCTGGTGACCAGTATGAAGACAGTTAGACTGCTCATTTTGTTCTTCCCAACACGATGCTCTTTTTTATGGGTTGTTTCAGAATATTTGCTTACTCTCACCCCAACAACACTGGCCATATCAGTCTTTCTTAATGTTACCTGTCTGGCAGGTTAAAAAATGTATGTCTGAGGCCGGGGAATTAGCTCAGTGGTTCCAGCGCCTGTCTTGCAAATGCAAGGGCCAGGGTTCAAGTCCCTGGTAACCACATACAATACTGGGTACGGAGACTCACGCCCAGCAGCAATCAGTACCACATACCACAGTGCCAGGCGTGGTGGCTCACTCCTGTAACCCCAGCACTCGGGAGGCAGAGGCAGGAGGATTGCTGTGCAGTGAGTTTGAGGCTGAGCTCTGGGCCAGCCTGAACTACAAAGTGAGACCCTGTCTCAAACAAAACAAAACAAAACAAAACTGTATGTCATCATTGGTTTTAATCTTTTCCTCTAATTATATGTGAGCTTAGGCATATTTATATATATTCATGAGTTGTCTATCTATTTATTTATTTTGAGGCGTAGTATCACTGTATAATTCAGGCTGGCTTTAGACTCACTACGTGGCACAGGCTGGTCTCAAACTCATCGTGATCTTCCTGCCTTAGCTTCCCAAAAGTGCTGGAATTATAGGCACATGTCACCACCCCTGGCTGTTTACTTATTATTCTTGAATATCTGTTACTTTCCTAGTAATCTTTCAAACGTTTTTTTTTTTTTTTGGAGACAGTTTCTTGCTTTGTAGTTCAGGCTGACCCTGAGCTCACTATGTAGCCCAGGCAAGCCCCGAACTCACAGTAATCCTCCTGCCTCTGACTCTCAGTGCTGGGATTACAGGCATGAGCCACCACACCTGGCACTGAGAGCAAAGCTACCAGTCGTATATGGTTACTGGAGATCAAACTTAGGACCTTGCACTGGCAAGGCAGACGCCGGAACCACTGAGTTAATTCCCAGCTCTCAAACCTTAATTTTACAACACTTAACCTAAAAAATTTTCTTAAAAGAGCTAAGAAAAAATTTATTAAGTCAAAACGAAGAAATTTCTATTTAATTCATTTTAATATGAATGGCATCTGATTTTGACCAGTTCTCTCCTCTTTTGCGGGGAGGAACTGATGGGGACTGAACTCTGTCTGGCCTTGTGCATGCTAAGTGTGCATGCTAACATTTCCCTATCCTATCCCTAACTAGCTCTCTCAGTGAAGCTGCTGCCTTCAATTTCTCACTCTGCCTCTCTGCAGAACTTTGAACTTTCTCTTTTCAAGGCAGGATCTCATTATCTTGCCTATGTTACACAGGCTGGCCTTGAAGCCTTGAACTTGCAAATCTTCTGCCACTGTCTCTCTAGTAGCTGAGACTACAGACATGTACCACTGCATCTGGTAGAACTAATATATATTTTTTTTCAAAAACATTTCTTGGGTTGAAGTTGTAGCTCAGTGGTAGAACACTTGCTTCATTTCCACAAGGACCTGAGATCAATCCCAAGCACCATAAAAACAATTAATTTCTCTTGAGAGACTGGAAATGCTCTTAATCTCAGGTTTTGTCACAGCAAGTTTCATGTACAAGGGTTACCTTGGTCATGTCTCGATCCATCTTTACGACTTTCTCCATGTTGGCACCAGTGCCCAGTCGGAAAGGCCGTCCTTCTGAACTACTGAAAAAGGGAAAGGAGAAAGTAAGCAACATGAAGGCACTGTAGTGATCCTAAGGGCATGTGTGCCACCGGGTTACCCACTCATGTTTACCCATAGGTCCCTAAACTGACTTTTATTCATTTATTTTTTCTTTTGAGATTTATTTTTGATATAGCTTGGGCTGGTCTTAAAACACTCTTATAGCCTAGGCTATCTTCAAACTTGTGGCAATCCTCCTGCGTCAGCCTCTAAAGTATAGGATTAGGTGGTATGTGCCGCCATGCCTGGTAAAACTGTCTTTCTTTTATTTTTTTGAGATAGAATCTTGCTTTGCAGTTTAGAGCTTACTATGTAGCCCAGGTGAGCCTCAAACTCACAGCAATCCTCCTGCTTCTGCCTCCGAGTGCTGGGATTACAGGAGTGAGCCACCATGCCCAGCACTGCAGTATATGGTACTGACTGTTGATAGGCGTGAGTCACCATGCCCAGTATAGTTGTATGTGGTTACCGGGGACCCAACCCAGGACCTTGCACTTGCAAGGCAGGCACTGAAATCACTAAGCTAAATCTCCAGCCCATTTTTAAGGTCCTAGTAGGAGTCTCCATTTTTCAAAGAGGAAATGATTTATTATTATGAAAATGATGCATAAACAAAAGTGACTGGGGTTGGGGATTTAGCTCAGTGGTTCCAGCGCCTGTCTTGCAAATGTAAGGGCCGGGGTTCAAGTCCCGGGTAACAATATACAATACTGGGTGTGGAGACTCATGCCCAGCAGCAATCAGTACCACATACCACAGTGCCGTGGGTGGTGGTTCACACCTGTAATTCTAGCACTTGGGAGGCAGAGGCAGGAGGATTGCTGTGATGTGAGTTGGAGGCTGGGCACAGAGCCAGCCTGAACTACAAAGTGAGACCCTGTCTCAAACAAATAAAACCAATAGTGACTAGTACTAACACTAGCTGCTGGGAGACCTGGCACACAACAGGCGCTTGGATCCCCTCAGCTTCTCAGTAAGGAGCCTCAACAGCAGCATGTGTGTACAGCACTCTTCCTTTCTAAAAACTCTGCCTCCTTCAATCCCTAGTATCAGGAAAAAAAAAAATCAGCTTCCCCTGTTTCCTAAAATGGGCTCTCCCAAAACCTCATTCACCAGCACTGGACTATAGTGCTTTATAATGCCAAGACATTTCTTGGAGATTTATTCACCTGAGCACTGACCTGCTGTGGCTCTGCTCAGATTTCAACTTTATGCCCTCAGTGTTTTCAGTTGCCACTTGGCAGACCAGGGTCCTCTCATGAGGGTGACAACACAAACAGATCATGTGTGTTAAGACACAAATGCTGCTCTCAATTCCCCTGGATCCTACTAACAAGGCCCATAGCTTTATAATATTTGGGTAATAATTATATTTTTACTTCCTTATTGTGCAATCATGTCATTCATAGTTCAATGAATTTAAGATTTTTTAAAGTTCCTCTTATTGTCTACTTGACTATACATTTTCTGATGGCTAAAGGACTCCCAACAACTGAAAACCAAACTGTGTGATCCCTTCTCAAAGGCCAAACTTCCTGCAGGTCATGGACAACAGTACTCGCTGCAAAGGGCCCTGGCTGTGCTGGGGTTGGAGACAAAGTACGAAGCCAGGGTCAGAGCTCAGATTCTGTGATTCAGTTCTGCCTTGCTTTCTTCATGTCACCACAGAGTGACAGTAGCTGGGTAGCCAGAAGGGATGTTCAATGGGCTCCGGCAGTCGATGCATGTAAAGTTCACTTTACACAGTCCCCAGACCTGGGCAGTGCTTGGTGACATGGAGCTGTTATAATCAAGTCACCTTAGTAAAGGTTGGAGGACTTCATGGGAGGACTGGTCTTCCCGCTTGTGGATGAAGATAGACAGCTTGCCATCCACTGCTTCACTCTCTTCTCCGGGATCTTTATCTCCTTTTAAAGAATTTTTGGGACTGGTTTTGGTCAGAGTGGTGTCAGGTTCAGATGCAGTTGGAGAAAGAACTGTCTGACATCCTAAAATCAAAAACAATGCTCATTTAGAAAAATCACAGCGCTGTTTCTGGAGTTCCCTGACTGACAACAAGTCAAACACTTGTCTTGGAACATCTCTCCTCCTTCTCTCGCCCACTCTGCCTCTCCCCTGTGTCCCCTCCTCCACCACATGACACCCTAGAGCCCTCACGGGCTTAACCCAGTCCCTTATCCATCCAGGAGCTTCTCACCTGGAACCACATAGTCTGCCAGCTTTGCTAAGAGCAAGGAGGCGATCTTGGAGGCGGGATCGCTGGGATCTTCCTGCTCACTGTTTAGGGAGGGGACGGAGTAGCTCCATGGCGGGAGCTCCACATTCCCACAGTCCTCCACGCTCATCAATGGCAGTGCTGCCCGGCACAGCTGGAGAATAATAAGGACCAGCTTTGGAGACGGGCGCTGGTCAAGCAGCAGCGACAGGAGTTTGGACACACAAGCTGGCTGGCTCAGGATGGCTTTCCCTATGTGGCTCCTACAAAGGGAGGAAGAAAAGGTCTACAATACTAGAAAGTGCATGATAGCAACAGATAACCCAAAGGATCTGCAATTTGGCACTATGTTTCTATGAAGAAGAATTAAAGATTTTGTAAACATTTGATAAGAGTGCATAACCTGCCAATAATACTTTATGAGAAAAATTTTTTTTAATTTTGCTTTTTACTATTTTTGATTGATCTAATTGATAATCAAAACCCTGAGTGTTTCACAGAGCACCAAGACTGCAAACCTAACCTAGCAGCTTTTTGGTTATTCATTTATTCCTTTGTAATGAGTGCACTGAGAGAAAAGCTACTATGCAGCAGTGTAGAGCCCCCAGTACCTGAGGAGCTATAGGGGCAGAACAGTCACTTTCCACTAAGAAAATCTTGCCAAGCCAGCAATGGCTGAAGAGCACACAGTTGAATGAACACAAAATTTGGTAGGACCCACCTGCACAGATGTAGTACTAAATTGCTATGCAATCGCTTGTTTAAAAGACACAGCATGAGAATGTGAGTTAATTATAGGCCTGACTCAGGAGGGTGAGAATTTGGTTGTGGACTGCAAAAATGTCTACTAAAAGGCTAGCAGCTATTGCTCACAAGCATTAAAGCAAATGATAACATATTATTTCATGATCTGGGTATTCACCTAAACAATCCTCACAGTTTGAGACTAAATACTATGTTTCAATGACTATTCTTTACCTTTAAAAACAATTTTTAAAGCAGAAATATGCCAAAGAGCCTAGAAATTTGGTTATTTCTTTTCTTTTCTCTTTTTGAGATACGGTCTTACTATGTAAGCTAGGCTAGCATTGAACTCACTATGTAGCCTAGAATGGTTTCAAACTCACGATTTCAGCTTCCTCAATGCAGGGATTACAGGAATACACCACCAAGCCTGACTTCATTTAGATATTTCTAAAGACTGCCACAATCAAAAGGTAACCCAACCATGCTAGGGGAAAGCCAGCTCTCCCCAGTTCCCGATAGGCCTGCCACACCTTGAGAGGTCATTGAGAAGGCTCAGGACGTCCTGCAGCGCGTCATTCCCTGCAGCCTGGTTGCCGCAGCACTCAGTCGCTCGGGCAAGATGGTTTGTGAGGAGGCTGGACACCTGACGGGCCAAACCCGAGTGCACAGCCTCTGTGGAGCCACCTTCAGAGTCAAAGAGACAGAGAGAAGAAGCACGATGACCAGCCAAGGAAGCCCAGATGGGGCTGCGGGTGTGGCGTGTCCGGTCTTGGCTTCTCTATGTTAAGGTCTATGCCTTGACTTTTTCTTTCTCTTGCTCAGTGTTTCTCTAGACATCCAATTAGTGCCTTCCCATTAGACTATGTGCACATGGAAAAGGTCCTTTGAAAACAGCTGGGTTGGATGAGATCTTTTTTTTTTTTTTTTGGTGGTACTAGAGATTGAATTTGGGAGGCAAGAATTCTACCACTGAACTACCAGTGCCCAGAGATTGAATTTGGGCCCCTATGCCTCCATGATAGGTGCAGTACCATTTGAGCTAAATCCCTGACTTAGATCTTACTCTTAATCTATACACAGATGAACATGATAAAATCAGCATGATTTCTTTTTTTTTTTTAAAGGATTTTTGAGACAGGGTCTCGCTTTGTAGTTCAGGCTGGCCCTGAGCTCAGCCTCAAACTCATTTCACAGCAATCCTCCTGCCTCTGCCTCCCGAGTGCTGAGATTACAGGCGTGAGCAACCATGCCCAGCACTGTGGTATGTGGTACTGATTGCTGCTGGGGTGAGTCTCCACGCCCAGTATTGTTATGTGGTTACCGGGGATTAAACACTGGCGCTTGCACTTGCAAGACAGGCGCCGGAACCACTGAGTTATATCCCTGGCCCATGATTTCTTAATTTATACTTTCCTCTTCTCAAATAATAAAAGGTTGCTCTGCATTTCCCATTGTAGTTCTAGAGACCCCTAAACATCCTGGGTAAAACCTACAAAAGAGTCCTTATCATTTTCTTTTTTTGAGACAAGGATTCACTTTTGTAGTTCAGGCTGGCCTTGAGCTCACTATGTAGCCCAGGAGAGCCTTGAACTCACAGCAATCCTCCTGCCTCTGCCTCCTGAGTGCTGGGATTACACTCCCTCAGGAATAGTGGGCATGTCAGCTCCTTGCAGACACAAGCCAATCCCTGTGTCTCTCACACAGTGGGTCTCTAGGAGCCTGAGTGCTTCCACAGGGTTTTATTATTCCTGGTTACAGCTTTGATACCACTGTAATTATTTGTTCAGTAGCCTGCTTATTTGCCAGACCGTAGTTCTTACAGGGAGGAACAATCCCTGATTCATCAACTGCCTGAATAGAATAGGCTCACAAGACATTAAATGCAGAATGAATGGATAAACAGATAAAACTTTATACACACAGACTGGATATGGTGGAGAAATTTATTATTTTTTTAATTCATTTTTTTTTTTCCATACTACGTACTGAACCCAGATTTTCTCTACTATTGAGCTGCAACTCTGGCTCTTTTTTTTTTTTTTTTTTTTTTTTTGAGATGGAGTCTCGCTAAGTTGCCCAGATCGGGTTCAAACTTGCAATACCCCTGCCTCAGCCTCTAACAGTATTGGAATGGCAGGCAGATACACATGCATTTAGCTTTTAAAAGTGTACCTTTTAAACTGATTGGTCATTTAAAAGTATAATTTAGAAATACATCCTTGAAAATGCAACTAAATAGCTATTGTATAAAACTGTGGAGAATGTTAGCAGTATAAACAGTAAAATACTAAAACTATCCTCTCTATTTTCTGGAGGTACTGTTCTCCTTCAGGGTGCCAGGATGTCATCAGTGCCACAGGACAGCTGAGTCTTCACAGAAACACACTGAGGAAAAGGTCCTCATAGAATCACTGACTGATAATGCCTATCTGATTACATATCTTACTAGTGCCTTCTTCAAGGCCCCCATCCAGCAGAGCAATGTGACAAACACTCAAGCCAAGGGAAGAAGTCAGAGTAGAAAGGAATCCAGTGCTCACCTTCCTCTTTCTCCCACTCAACACAGCGGTTGGCAAGCACCTGGAAGGCAGCCCAGGCCATGGTGGCCACTTTCTGCTTCTTGGTTTGTTTCTCACTGGAGCTGGACTCGGTCTGACTGCTCAAGCTGCACAGTCGATCCATGAGCTGGACCAGGCCGCTGCGCACCAGACACTTCTCTTCACTCCTGGCAAAGGGGCATGGGTGCCAGGAAAGATGCAACTGACTCACTTTGGGTGACCTCTCAGGAAGTTTCAGATTGTCACAAGAGCAAGAAACTTACCCTTGAGGACATTGCCATGTACAATCAACACAAAGCTACTTCCTTATAAATATGACTTCTTTCAAATTAAGGATCTTTGAGCTTTGATTTGTTCATATGGAACCACAAAATCAAAAGTAATGGAATCAAGTAAGGTTGCCAGAGTAGGAAAAATAATGTATTTTATCATTAGGCAATTAAAAATTAACCCCATCCTCCTGGTATCTTCAATTAAGTAGCCCAAGAAAGGAAATAAATGTACCTATGCAGAAGATTTCTGCCAAATATGTAAGTAATTTCCTGAGGAATTTTTTCTGTTTGAGCCACTACATAAAATCCTAATGAATTTGGTTACACACGAGCTCCACACTAAGGAGTCTGCACAGGAACAATAGGTATCTGTCATGAGGCAAGCTAATAATCAAGACCAAAGAAATCTAATTTTAGTGAGATACAGTGGTAAAATTCCAGCTATTCAGAGGCAGTAGAATGGCACAACAGAGGTCAGCCTGGAAAACTTACTGAGATTCTGCCTTGAATAAATAAATAAAGGGCTGGGGATTTAGCTCAGTGGTTCCGGTGCCTGTCTTGCAAGTGCAAGGACGGGGTTCATCCCCCGGTAACCACATACAATACTGGTTGTGGAGACTCATGCCCAGCAGCAACCAGTACCACATACCACAGTGCCGGGCGTGGTGGCCCACGCCTGTAATCCCAGCACTCGGGAGGCAGAGGCAGGAGAATTGCTGTGATTTGAGTTTGTGGCTGAACTACAAAGTGAGACCCTGTCTCAAAAAAATAAAATAAATAAATAAAAGGGCTGGGGATGTACCTCAGCAGTGGAGTGTTTGCCTAGAATCTATGGGCCTTTGGGCTTAATCCCCAGTACCACAGAAAGAAAAAAAAGGTCAGATATATAAATCAAAAATACTTTTATAGCCATGCCTGTAGTCTCAGCACTTAGGAGGCTGAGGCAGGGGGTTCACTGTGAGTTCAAGGCTAGCCTGAACCACACAGCAAGAATCTGTCTCCAAAAAAACCCCAAAAACAAAAACAAAAACAAACCAAAGGGTCATCTCCTTGCAAAACTCACTGATGTTAAGTTAGAATCCCAAATAGACTGCATGTGACTGACCACCTGCTATCCTGTTGGTACAAATTAAGCTATTAAAAACAGAAGTATTCTGTATGTCAAGACACAATGTGAAGAATTTCATTCTGTTGAAAGTTTGTAAGAAAATCAGTACTGAGCAAACTGGAATACAACTATTTCTAAGTAAAAAACAAAACAAAACATACTTTTATAGTTAAATTCATTATGGCACAACATATCTGATAAAGGGCTTACCTTGTGTAAGGTATAGTGCACAAGAGTCCGATGCTGTTTGCACAAGCGATTGGGTAACGAGCACAAAGAGACACGACAGAGGTCATGGTTTCTCCAAAGGCTTCCTGGACCTGCTCCACCATGCCTCCGCAGGTAAGTTCCTCAATCCTGTGAAACAAACCAAGGTGCAGCAGGGCTGAACATGTCAAGAACAATGACTATGACAAGGGCAGAAGAACTCTTTTGCAAACTCAGTTTCTAGATGAATCTAGTACTGATCAAATCTTAGAGATCATCAAGCTCAGGAGATCACTGGGCAGATTTCTAGATGCACTTCAAACATGAAGTGAAAAATCTTGGAGAAGTTTGGTTTAGGCAAGCAGGATTCTCTACTGCAGGACTTTTCAGAACTTTTTAAAATGGTGGTTCTGGGGCCAGGGATATAGCTCAGTGGTTCCGGTGTCTGTCTTGCAAGCGCAAGGGCCCGGTTTGATCCCCAGTAACCACATAACAATACTGGGCGTGGAGACTCACCCCAGAAGCAATCATTACCACATACCACAGTGCCGTAATCCTAGCACTTGGGAGGCAGAGGCAGGAGGATGGCTGTGATGTGAGCTTGAGGCTGAGCTCAGGGCCAGCCTGAACTATAAAGCGAGACCCTGTCTCAAAAAAACCTTTAAAAAAAAAAAGGTGGTTCTGGGGATTGAACCTGTAGCTTCACACATGTGAGGCAAGGGCTCTACCACAGTGCTGCGTCTTCAGTTGTTTTTGACATAAGGTCTTGTTCAATTGCCTAGATTGGCCTCAAGTGCAGTTCTCCTGTCAGCCTCTCCAGGAGCTGGGTGTACAGGCATGTGACACTGTGCCTGGATTTTTCAGGCCTTTTTTGGTGGGGGGGAGACAAGGTGTCATCATGTAATTCAAACTGGCCTCAGATTCAGAGATCTTCCTTCCTCAGCCTCCCAACAGCTGAAATTATAGGTGTATACTACCATGCCTGGATCCTGGCTTTTAATAAAGTTAAAGGACACAGTACCTCTAAGAACAGAAAAATGGTATTCAATACTTTCCAGACCTCTTTGCTAATGAAACCATTTCTTTGGACACATCTATCATATCTCATGCAGCACTAAAACTGTGAATGTAACCGTATGAATGACAAAATGGAAGTTCAAATAAACACTAAATTATTTATCAAGTTCACACTCCAATGTGTGGCTGAGTATGAGAGGCCAACCAATGTGATATATAACTTTCCAAATGTAAAAACAGAACATAGGCCACTACTATAGCAATTGACAGTGAGGGCTAAACCTGTCAGGATTTACCTGCAAAGACATACAACACAATATTGTTTATGCTAGGAAAAATAAGTTAATAAAACTATATAAGGTTTAAAATAGGAAACTGATTATAAAGACTATGATATAGTGCCACCTAACCACTAAAAACACTAAAGTGGGTGTCTATGTTTAGGACAAAGAACAAATCCACTAAAATGTTAACAGATCTTGTTTGGGATGGTAAGTTTATAGGGGGTTTTATCTTTCGGATTTTCTACAGTTTTCAAATTTTTGAAATATGATACTAAAAAACTGAGAGGAAAAGGCGAAGTTCTACTAAAGCTATGCAGAAACTATTTTGGAAGTAAGCTTTGATACTCATTCAAGCTACTCAATGAATTTTGTCTTATAAACCACTGATATTTTGGAATTATTTCCAAAGAACTGCCTGACTTCTCCTGGTTGACAGAAATTTCCCCAAACATGCACATTAGCTCTCAATGAGAACGTATGCCTTTAGCCACTGAACTGCTGGCTGAGGTTCCTCAAAGAACTGTTGGGAGCACCAGTAGGTGCCAGAGTTCAGCGCAGGTGTTGCAGGAAAGGCCTTTCCTGTCTTAATGTCAGGATCTTCAAAGCCTCACAGGGAACTCATATAAAAATACTTCCCAAATAAGTTACAAAACCTTCCTATGAACAGTATCTATATCCATGTTCTTAGAAACTGATCTAATGAAAGTAATCACCCAAGTATATAAAAATACAGGTAGGAAGATGCTGACTGCAACACTGTTGAGAAGTCAAAACCAAACAAAACCAGGGCCGGGGAGTTAGCTCAGTGGTTCCAGCGCCTGTCTTGCAAGCGCAAGGGCCCGGGTTCGATTCCCCAGTAACCACATAACAATACTGGGTGTGGAGACTCACACCCAGCAGCAACCAGTACCACATACCACAGTGCCGGGCGTGGTGGCTCACGCCTGTAATCCCAGCACTCGGGAGGCAGAGGCAGGAGGATTG
>PVIR01004292.1:0-80223 GCA_004026965.1 Petromus typicus | reverse complement strand
TGGCCACCATTTTCTGGAAGAGTCAATGATTTTTCTGTCCATTTCAAAATATTTCACACTTTTTCTTAAAATATTATTACAGTTTGTTTGTATTTTATTTATACCTTAGAGGTTACCCTAATCACCTTTGAAATTGTGCTTCATATTTTCTTTTTTGTTTCTTCTCAGGACTATTGAAACTCTAAGTTAAGAAATACTGACTGTCCTCACAATGATGTCTGAATAGCCTAGGATTTCACTGTGTCTGTAATAAACACTGAGTTGCTGGGAACTGCAACTTCTGATGATCATGAGGTTGAGTGAGAACTGTTTCACTGATTACTCTTCACTCTTGGAAATTTTCCCTTGGAAGGATTTTATCACATTTCTATCCCACAATCAAAATGAAAAGAACTTTATATGCAAATAAACTGTCCTCTGTAAGAACTCCAAGCCTCATGGTTGCTTCTTAGTCAACCAGAAAGGATCATGTGAAACTCTAACACTCTCCTGCTGATTGGGGTACTGGCAGAAATTTCATATTAAAATTGAATGATATCCTTTTATATTCCTCTGTATTTTATCTTAGTGTTTCTCATAAACTCCACATGAAGAAGCCCTGTCCTGGAAACAACATAAAATTCAGATAGCAAAGAAAAAAGAAAGATTACCCACAAGAACTGGGACTAGCCAAGGAGGACATAGCAAAGCATTTCCATGGAATGATCAGCCCTCTGCTAAACAGAAACATGGGTATGTTTCCACGGTAGCCACCTGTGAGAAATAGTTGCTATATGTAATCTGTGAATTTTCCAAGCACTAAATTTAAAGATTCATGCCTGGTACCACAAAAAAAGAAAAAAAAAAAAAAAACGATTGCTAATCACACTCATCCCTAAAAGCCCTAAAGTCACTGAAATGATTCTCACAAAGCCATGTCATATAAACACAAGTTCAGTATGGAATATTGTCTCAGGAGATTTGGGTAAATGGAATTTTTCTATCCAACCAACTATCAACCATGTATTAATAGCCAATTAATCTTTTATTTTCCTTTATTTTAAAATTGATAGCTTTTTCAAAAATCTCTTTTTTATATTTGTACTAGTAGACATTTGCAGTGCATAGTGATTACAGAAGAGTTTCCATGAGCTTCTTGACTGATTGATTCCCCTTTTTCTCAGACCATGAGTCAAAGTATTGAGTCATGTCTGCTTCTAACTCCACATGCACAACCACAATAAGTAACTTGGATTTGGGAGAACAAGTAAGAGAGAGGGAAGCTTTCTACCACAGGAAGGCAGGAAAACCCAAGCCAATGTTTCAATATGTTCACAATACATAGAAACACAGTTAATAAGAAAATTGTTATTTGAATGATCATGAAAGTTATCTTCATTATCAAGTTAACTGGTGTAGGGACATATCCAGGGGATTTGTGAAGCCCTTTTCCAACTGTGTTTGGATGGGTCACAGAGGTGTTACCTTTGGATTTATACCTAGTCTGTTGTCCCTTCTTCCCTGGAAGTGTTCATTTGTTCTGTTCTCTAGGCACTGTAAACTAAACAGCTTTGTTACACTATTCTGTCACACTATTTGTCACACCCTTTACCATATTTCTGCCTTGGAGCCAGCCCACCATGGACTGAATCTCTGGAAACCATGAATCAAATTAAACTTGTCTTTGAAGTTATAACTTGTATTGTGTCTCAGCAAGGAGAAAGCTGAATGTTACAACAGATGTCTCTTAAATTGTACTAAATGGCTCTGTTCCTGTCGTTCTACATGTACTTTACCTACTACCTATTTGTTGCTAAGTAGAAAGAGTCATAGTGATGCTTTCCAGCTTCTTTATTTTATGTTCATCTTTAAATAGAACTGGCTGAAAGCTCCCCTCTCATCTCCTTATTCACTCTGTGCAAGAAATCTTGGGATAAAATAAATTAAAAAAAAAAAAAAAAGAAATCTTGGGATGTGTTAGCTCTCTTGCTGTCAAAATTACCAAAATGGCTACTTGTTTATTTTATGCCTGCCTTTTCCCTCACAGTACTTTCTTACTCTCTTTAGTAAATTTGCTAAAATCCCACTTGCATTTAAAGAGGCAACCAAATTGAATGCATAAAAGCATGCCAGAAATAGAGGATTGAGGAAAGAAAAATCTATAACAGAGTGGAATTGAGAGAAGCCTTTAAAGGACATTTCCACTTTTTGCAATTTTCAATTATTGCCAACTTTAACATAACCAAAATAGTTCAAATGTCTATAGACTTTCAAAAACTGCATTGTCACCTCAGAATTAATATATATGAAGTAGTTCTATATCCATTTGTTCTAAATCTCAATAACTTAGTATTCACACCAGAACAATTAGCAAAATAACTTACTGAATTGCAGAGTCTGAAAATAAGTGCCTAATATTTTAAAGTAAAAAATTAAATCTATATCTTAAGTAAATATATGATTGTTTTTCCATTATATCAATTTCATAATAAAGTCATAATATTACCTTTTGTGTGTAAAGAAAACACATTTATTAAAGTCTAGACACAGCACTATAGTAGAAGTAAATACTAGAAAGCCACTAAAAATCATCTCTCTTTTCTTAAAACAATGGAAATGTGCAGCAACAGAGCAGAGACATGTCTCACATGCTACCTGACAGTAGAATTGTAGTTTATAATCATATCTAATAAGAGCAAAGAAGTGAAAAGTATAAAGCTTTTCCTTTGCAAGCTGACAGGATCTATTTGCATAATAATAAACACCCTTCAGAGCTACTTTAAAGTTTAACATCCTAATGAGAACTGATATAACTTGGCTAATCAAGTTACATCCAACCTTACATCACAAGACCTAAGGCAATCTATTTCCAAACATTCTTTCAAGAGCTCAAACTAAAAGCCAAGTAACATTTGTAATTATTGTAAGTCATGGTAATCAGTTTTCAGTTTGAACAAAATAAATCTATCTTCAGGCTCATCCAATGATCAATCATTTTCATCTCTTGCTTGTATTTGAAAGGATGAATTCTCAAAGACCTGCAACTCTTTAAGCAACTTAATTTGTTAGTTATGCTTGTGATTGGAAGCTCTTTAAACCAATCGGTCAATAAATCTATTAGGATTCCACTATGCCAGTTAAGATTCTATATACTAAATATGACAAGGGATTCAATCCATAATGGATTAATAGCAACATTTTGGGGAGAATTTCAGTTTTATCCAAGACTGAAATAGCATACAAGAGCCAGACACAAGGACTACCTGCAGTGATTCTATGCTTCTAATACATAGTTATGCCCTGTACAACAAATCAGGACTCCTTTCTATAATCAAGACAATACCACAGAAGAAAACAATGACAAATGAGGAAGGAATTTAGGGGAGAAACAGGAAGACTTAATAGTGATGAAAATAATCAAACTATATACCAAGACCACAAAAGTGAACTGATGCATTATTCTGCATATAAATTATATGCACTAATAAAATATTTTTAAAAGAGAATATTGCAGAACTGACTATGTGAACATCTCAAGGCAGGTTATGAGAGACAGTCTTCTACACTGGCCTTGGGGATCACATTCTGGAGGAGGCCTCCATTATGTCATAAGGTACAAACTTGGATCTCGTAACAAAAGTCAGCAAAAACTAGACAACCAAGTGAATGATCCTCCTTAGAAAGAAACCCTCCAGATTCTCACAACCCTTCAGAGTACTCCAGCTCTCACTGACAAATGATGACAATTTTAAGCCCAGGAGGGAATCTTCAGCCCAAAGATTAAATTGGTTATTTTTTTTCCACTGAAACTGTGAGATATAATGAGCAAAAAGTGTTGGTTGAAGTTATTCATTTTGTAGACAATAGGCAACAAGACACAACTGTTCAGTCTGCCCCCAAGTACAGGTCTTTGCATATGCATTGGCTCTGTGTCTTGAATTTGACTCCATTCTCCTGATCTCAAATAGTCTCAGCATATTTGCTAAGAACTTAGATTTTGAAACCATATGGAAATACTGCAAGGATTATGGCTATTAGTATGATGAGAAGTCACTGAGGGGATTTGAGAAAACTGTTCCTATATACTTACACTTCAAAGTATTATCCTAGATTCTGGAGAAAGAAGTCTACTTCAGTCACTGAAGATTGTGATGATACACGAGATACCTCTCATGCATAACCCAAGTGTGCTTTATAGTGGAGTAACTGTCTAAGAGCTGGAAGAAAATGTCTGGGGACAGTTTGTGAGAGGTAAGTTTAAGACAGCCCAAAAGGAGAATAAAAGATTAAATACAACTGACTTGTGAAGGAAGCTCCATACGAAACACACACAAATCAAGATTTCTTGGAAGATCCATGTGGGGATGCAGACTGTGTCTGTAACCACAAGTGCCAATCGGCAAATCCCATGGTTAGGGAGAGGTTTATGCAGGGCACAGTACAGCCTGGAAAAATCCATGAGAGATATGTCCCCAGTGCCAGTGTCATACACCAGGTTCAGTAGCAACTTAGTTGTTCTATTTGACAAGTTGCTGCACAGAGCTCATTAGAGAGCAACTTACAGTGGAATGATATCCTTAGCTCTAGTTGTTCCCTTGTGTGAGCAGCAATCCAAGGAATGGTCGGTTTCATACACAAGGCAGCACCTGCGGGGGACTCTAGTTTTCCCAGTATCCAGCATCTTTCATATTATGTTTTTCCACAACTTTCAGCCTGTCTTCTTCCAAAGTCCATAGGACTAGCAAGAATCTCAAAAATGGAGAAAGACTCAGGACATGGTGCAGAGGTCCTAGTGTTCCCCAAAGATATAAGATGAGAGAAATAGAGATGGTAAGAAATGGCCAGAATAATACAGTGACTAGTTAGGAGAGTTTTGTAAAATTAACCTTTAAAAATCAACTTCTCTACTTGCAAAGTTGATGTGGCACCTTCTTCCTTGCAATATATTAAATAATAGTATATATAAAAGAAGATTGGAGGAAAAACTGAATTATTCATGCCTCAATCTCCAATAGTCATAAACTATTAGATGGCATATTTATGGATAAGCATACCTAGGGGACAGGGAAGGCAGAACTATGAGATTGTAGATCACTGAATGAGGGTTGAGAAATGTTTAGAAGCCTTTATTTTGTGTTATGAGACTTTCATTCAAATTGGGAATATAGCAGACCATTGCAAAAATAACAGAAAATAAGAGTTCTCAATTTTACAGACTTTTCCATTGGATCTATTATAACAAATGAAAATTAGATTGTTCCATCTGTAGGTTCACCAAAATAAATGTCATATCAATAATCTTTAATGACAATAGCCACACCAATGCTGACTGAAACTTCTAATCTTCTCTAGTACAGTTCAGGATAAGAACAAAACTTAAAGGTCAGTGTTTATCTGGAGAATTAAACAAAACCACTGAAACAGCATTAGTGGCTGGGCCACCAGGATAAATGCTGGATCTTTAAGTAGATGCTAAAGGCCTTCAACAGAGGGAGGAAAAGTGATGGAAAAAAAACACCAAGTAGAGCTGGAGTCTAACACTGAGCCCTCACTGTTTTCCAATATTTTAATTTGCCAACAGTTTTAAGTTGTAAATAGTAAATGTTTGAGAAAAGTTAAACTAAGAGTAAAAGCTGTATACTATTATTAAAAATTTTCTTGAGGGCCGGGGAGTTAGCTCAGTGGTTCCGGCACCTGTC
This sequence comes from Petromus typicus, assembly GCA_004026965.1. Lineage (NCBI taxonomy): Eukaryota > Metazoa > Chordata > Mammalia > Rodentia > Petromuridae > Petromus > Petromus typicus. The sequence continues at coordinate 74,545 of PVIR01004292.1, read as the reverse complement.
TCGCAAGCACAAGGACCAGGGTTCGATTCCCCGGTAACCCCATAACAATACTGGGTGTGGAGACCCACACCCAGCAGCAACCAGTACCACATACCACAGTGCCGGGCGTGGTGGCTCACGCCTGTCATCCCAGCACTCGGGAGGCAGAGGCAGGAGGATTGTGATGTGAGTTTGAGGTTGAGCTCAGGGCCAGCCTGAACCACAAAGCAAGACCCTGTCTCCAAAAACCTAAAAAAAAAAATTTCTTGATAAGGATCCAGCAATTTCTTAGATTCAGCAGCACTTGTAATGCTCTTTATAGAATTAACATGTAGCAAGTGAGGTTAGCAAACACTTATCATCTGCCCTTCGAAACTGTTTAGCTTTCTTATCTCAGCAAATATAAAAGCCCAATCTGGCTAGAAATGCATGCCAAAAAGTATAAAGCACTATCCAAAGCACTTTTACTTATGGAACAACCAAAAAAAAGTGTGAAAAATATGCAAAACCCATCTAACATCATTTTTGGAAACCTGGATAAATAATATGAAATAATAGAATCTGAAGCCTGGCACAGAGATTAGCAAAGCTAAATGACGGGGAGTATTTACTTCTCTATAGTTGTTAGTTCTTAGTTTCCTGTATATATACGAATATATAGATAATTGTATAAATTTAATATTAACGTTAATATATTATTAATATAATATAATGTGTATATTAATGAATATAACGGTATATTATTAATATAATATTAATATGATCTAATATATAATATGCTATATATTTCATGCTCTTTTGCTGTAGGATTTTACTGTTATACCCATACTGCAAATCTGTTTAAAGGGATATTCCTTCAGAACCGGCAAACTGAAATCATGGTAGTTACTTTCATGAAACATAGACAAGCTAAACAAGGGAAAGATTCTGCCTGGCTCTTTGTCCAATAACTTCCCAGGGTCCAGGAAAGCAGATAGGGCCAAAAAAGAGCCTCTTCTGGTGTATGCAGCTCTAAATAAGCAATAAACATCATTAGAAGTCCTATGAGATATCAAGTGTTTGATATTTACATTTATATGTACATATATATATATTTCAATAAATAGATGTATTTCAATAAATTTGGTCACAGGGCTGACTTCACCGCCCTTCTTTATCATGCACAGCCAAAGTGGTTTCTGTTCCTTACCACTCAGATTCTTTTTTTTTTTTTTGAGACAGGGTCTCGCTTTGTGGTTCAGGCTGGCCCTCAGCTCAGCCTCCAACTCACATCACAATTCTCCTGCCTCTGCCTCCCGAGTGCTGGGATTACAGGCGTGAGCCACCACGCCCGGCACTGTGGCATGTGGTACTGGTTGCTGCTGGGTGTGGGTCTCCACACCCAGTATTGTTATGTGGTTACCGGGGAATTGAACCCGGGCCCTTGCGCTTGCAAGACAGGCGCCGGAACCACTGAGCTAACTCCCTGGCCCCACCACTCAGATTCTTGACTGTAAAATCTCCTCGGAAAAGATAGTGCTTTCAATGACACAAAATTAAGTCTTTTTTTCTGGAAGGTTAACAAAGCCAATGAATATATCTGACAAAAAATGTTAGTTGGGACTTTTATTGAAATACATTTTAATGTATTTATAAAATATATATACCACTATGAATATAACATAATGATAATGAAATTTGTACTCTGTAAATAAAATACCTTTGTGTTGTACCATTTATAAATGCAGTTTTCATGTTTCATGTACATTCTGAGTTAAATAATTTACATTTTAAAACACTTCTAATCCATCAAAGGAAACATCATGACAACAGAAAGGATATTTTCTATTCAGCTAGTGTCTTTAATTAGTGGTATGATATATGGAAACATTTGATGCTTTGCCCTGTATATCAGAGCTGCCTAACACTAAATGTGGGAAAATCTTTTTACCTCTCCACATAGTAGACTCTAAATATAAAATGATAGCTGAGCAGTTGGATTTTCCCTAGTGATGACCTGTCTGCTGCAAATGCCACTGGCCACACGCCATTCTCAAGCACTAGACATGTTTTAGTCCAAAGTGAGAGGTCTTGGAAGGATAAAAGACACACACAATTTCAAATAGTTGGTATAAAATGTAAGTGGTTTGTATTATGTTTAAAGTGAGGTTTTGTACATAGTGGATAAGTAAACTACAGCACTAAACCATTTCCCTTCTTTTGTTTTCTTCTTCTAATGTGACTCCTAGACATTTTCAAATTAAGTATGTGACTCACTTTTGTTATTCTTGCTATATTTCCATCAGACAGCACTGCCCTAGAGGCTTTTTTCAACATTTCTTCAGGCATGACAGTTTTGGGGTATATTTCCACTTGAAAAGACAAAAAAAGTTGTTTCATTTTCATCTACCTATTAAGGAATAATATTTTCTTCTCTAGATTTCTAGGTTAAAACTCATTTGAGAATGTAATGAAAGAAAATATATTTCCAGGTTTGTTCCCTTAATTTGTTTAGCCAGTGTCATTTGATACCAAAAAGCAAAACAACATCTAGAAATGTGTTAACTAGTCAACCTACTACCCTTAATGTGGTATTTGTTGGTTATTACTTATTTATTCCACCAGCTGATTAATGAAAGATTTCCAGTTCTCATTAGTCACAGGTCACCCCTGATGTGTGTTAGTTCTTAATACAGCCATGAAAGTAATTTCTTTCCCATCAGCCCACTAGTGTCTCTTCTTTTTTTCTCCCATTGGCCATTGTCCTATGAGCCAAGTGGAGCACTCTCTTCATACTCAGCCTCCAGGAGAAATGGCAAATTGTATTGCTTGTTAGCCCTGAAGTCTCCTTTGGGACTTGCCAGCTTTTCTGTACCCCTCATTACCCATTTGGCTTTCTACTTAGACACTGACTTCCACCTTTAGCCCCAGCTTCTTGGCTGATGTCTGTAAGTAGAAACTCTCTTGTTTTCTAATTTCAAAGCCCTCGAATTGGTACCAAAATACTTATCATAAAAATTCCATAAAGGTATGTTTTCTATTTTATCTTTAGTCAGTTAATTTTGCAAGAATTCATTTACACAACTTGAAGTACATTTTTTTCAGTCTTTTAAACATGCTTTGTGACCTACGTGCTGAACATATGGTATGTAATTTGGTACAAAAATATTGCTTGGTTTATCTAATTCCAATTTAACCATTTGCTCCCTTGAGTTGCCATATCAGCAGTTCCTGACAGAAAAAGAAACATATCACTCTGTTGTAACCATGCCAATGCAAACCTGCCATTCTGAATACATGAAACCTTTCAAAAGCAAAGCACAGAGATTTAAAAAAACTCTGCCTTCCTTAGTGCCAAAGTACTCTGTCTCTGTGGTGTTTGACTGTAAAGTCCTGTGGCATTTTATCAGGATGTGTTACAATACTTAAAATGTGAAGTAGACAAACATGATGTGTATATGTAATGTACCAATAAAGATTTTTTTAAAAAGCTAAAAAAATGTAAAGAAGACAAAAAAATTTCTTTCATAAAGGAACATATAAAAGGTGAACAAAATTTTTAAAAATTTCAAAAATTCACTCAACATTTCCAGACTCTTTTAAAAAAGAATATGACATTGATTTTTAAAAAGTGAGCAATATAGCAAAAACTAGCTTGTCAGTTCTCAGTAGGATACGTTGCATCAATGCCAAAGCATCCCAAGAATATAAAAAGCCAAAAAGATTTGGTAAAACCTCAGTGACTGTAAGAACATCAGACAGCAACTGGAGAAATTTAAACTATTTAAAGAAATGGAAAGGGAAAGAGACTCTTAGCAAGAGAGATAAATCAAAATTTGGACACAGTATTTAATAAATAAATTAACAAACTTCTGCAGAGCAAGACAAACCACCAAAAGAGCAAAGAGACAACCTACAATGTGGGAAAATATTTTTACCCACTGTTCCTCAGACAAAGGACTACTGTGTAAAATATATAAGGAACTTAAAAAAATCATACACCCTCAAATTTGAAAACTCAATTCAAAAATAGACACCTGAAATGAAAGGACACTTCTCAAATGAAGAAATAAAAGCAGAAAATAAGTATATAAAAATGTTGAATATCACTGGTCATTCTAGAGATGCAGATGAAAACAACACTGAGATTGTATCTCACTCCAGAAAGAATGGCTGCTATCAAGAAATCAACCAACAACAAATACTGGTGGCATTGTGGGGAGAAAGGAACACTTCTGCATTGTTGGTGGGAATTTAGACTGTGCAACCACTGGGAAGATCAGTGTGGAGATTCCTCAAAAAACTAGGATTGAAGGTTTCATTCAACCCTGATCTTTCCTTGCTGTGTACATACATGAAAAAATTAAAAGCATCATATCACAGTGACATACATGCACCCATGTTATAGCAACATAATTTATAATAGCTAATCTTGGAAAAAGCTCAAAAGCTCATCAACTGGGAAGTGAATAAACAAGATGTATCTTTTAAAAAAATAAAATGGAGTACCATTCAGCCAAAAAGAAAGATAAATAAGAGACATTTATAGCTAAATGGTTGTACCTTGAGACCATACTCATAAGTGAAATAAATAGGACACAGATGTGTAAATATGATTCATCAAGGAAAGAAAAGTTGCTGAATTGGTATATCTTTATTTAAAAATTGAGGTTCAGTATGCAAAATGAAACCAAAACACTTCAGAAATCAGGAGAACATATATATATATATATATATATATATGTGTGTGTGTGTGTGTGTGTGTGTGTGTGTGTGTGTGTGTGTGTGTGTGTGTGTATGTATATTTATATATTTATATATATATAAAAGGAAAGTAGAAAAATTATAAAAGAGCAACTTGAGAATATAATTACCACTGTAGCAAAACAATACTGTTACCTTATCAGACAGCATGGAGGACTTAGCTTGTCCTCACTCTAGCAAACAGCACCACCTATACACTGCAACCACAGGAAAAAAAAAAAAAAAAAAAAAAAAAAAACAGCATGAAGGGCCCCAGCTCATGCTCAGAGTAGGGTTTCATTTAGCTCATTTTTCTCTCATGTTCTTTTGTCCTCTTATATTGCCCCTCCATAAAACAGCAGGCTGCTCCTAGTCACTTCTGGATTCTCTGGAGAGGGGACCAGTCCCTCCCAGAAGCCAGTATATGACCATTTTGTATATGTATAGTCAGAGGGGGAGGAGTCATACCCCCCCAGTACCATATGATTTCTCTAGTGTGAAAAACTAAAGATATAAATGAGTTCCAAAACGTAAATAGGTATTATGAAGTAAGAAGAAAATTTTCAAAGGCAAAAGGAAACTAGAGAGACTGTGCAGAGGAAAGCAAAGATAGGAAAGAAAAAAAAAAAAGAAATGATGTTTGGGCTGGGGATTTAGCTCAGTGGCTCCAGTGACAAGGGTCTGGATTGGATCCCCGGTAGCCACATACAACAATGCTGGGAGTGGAGATTCATGCCCACCAGCAAGCAGTACCACCTACCACAGTGCTGGGCATGGTGACTCACACCTATAATCCCAGCACTCAGGAGGCAGAGAGTTGCTGTGATGTGAGTTTGAGGCTGAGCTCAGGGCCAGCCTGAACTACAAAGAGAGACCCTATTTAAAAAAAAAAAATTGATGGTGAAAAGTAAAAACCAGAAACAAAGCTTTTGTATATGGGGGATAGTGGAGCTGAATGGAGGTCAGGGAAATGGGGAAAAAATAGGAATCAAGATATGTCATTTACAGGTATAAATTCTTGATAAATGTAATACTTAAATGATACCAATAAACTCAATAAAATATAATTGTATACTTAACATCCTTAACAGAATATTTTAAAAAGTAATATGACATCTAATATAAATACTGTTACAAAATTTATACACACATACATACATACATATATATGTATGTGTGTATCATACATATATATGTATGTGTGTATCATACATATATATATGTATGTGTGTATGATATATCATATTTATCACATATGTGTGTGTGTGTGTGTGTGTGTGTGTGTGTGTGTGTGTGTTTGTATGTATGTATATGCTGCCAAAGCAAGTTCCTTTGGACAAGGATGAAAGGATAGATTACTAAAGTGTTAGTATTATGTATTACACAATATTTTTAAATATAGTATCTCATAGATAAATACCTAAAAATGAAATAACTATAAACATACTAAGTATAGCTTATATTGCTTCCTGGTTTACACAAATTCTACATATGTTACATTTGTTAAATAAAATATTTGGATTATCCTCCAGAAACCAAAACATTTTACAAGTTTCTACTTAAAGAGTCTTAGGTCAAAAGGTAGATTTTCATCATTTCTACTCAATCCTGTCTGAACCAGGGTTTAGGAAGTTAGGCTTTATAGCACTGTGATACACTGATTCATATAAAACTGTTCTTTTAAATTTTAAACTCGATAACTTAAAGCATACTTAAGTTCTAAAGTATCAGAAAAATGATTATCTGGAGCTGCACAATCATAGAAATTTGAAGACAGATATCTCTTGAAATTATCTGCTACAAACAGCAATTAGCATGCATGCCCATGGAATTTAATTATTTATGTCTAAAGTCACTGTATTAGGAAATTTTCATTCAAAATTTAAGAAAGACTCGTCCTTTAAAGGATTTAAGATAAATATTAGAACTCAGGGTTCAGACATCAATCATAAAACTGAACGCTTTTCTATCTAGTTATTGTTTCCTAAAAATGGTCTTCGGCTACACATACTTGGGTTAATCATCACATCAGGGTTTTTCTTAGTCACTTTACTCATTTTCTGATGTGGTGGCCAGAATTCTGTTCAAACTCTCATATGTACAGCCAACATAATTTGTGGGCCTGCATATTTGATGGATTCTTTTCTTGTGAGTAAGTGAGATGATGTAGCACATATCTTGAAATATGGAGATTAGACAAGTGAGTCCCATTATATAAAACACTGTGAAAACCAAAGAACATTTTCTAGTTGATTGCAGAAAAGGAATGAAGAGATAGACTGAGAAGCTTTCTGTGAGCTTTAGATAGCTTCAAGATGCAAAGCCCAGGAACCAAGGGATGTAAGGCCATTGTAGGGACTGACAGTAGCCGTCGGTGGACAACTTGCAAAGACACGGTGACTTCAGTGAACAGACATACAGAACAAAATACTGCTAGGTCAAAAATATCTTCAAAGCAGATTTTCCCTAGAGTCTACCACCAAGAACTCACCCAGATAAAATCATACTTTTAGTCTTTTGATATCTTATTAGAAAATCCAGCCACCCATATGAGGATAAACTTTTAATCTGTGTAGCTCAGAGCTAAAAATAATATAATGATGTTTAATACAAGTAGCTTGGTTTATTGTACTTTGCTACACAGCAATTAAAATCTAATGTAACTGGGCCGGGGAGTTAGCTCAGTGGTTCCGGTGCCTGTCTTGCAAGCACAAGGACCCGGGTTCGATTCCCCGGTAACCACATAACAATACTGGGTGTGGAGACCCACACCCAGCAGCAACCAGTACCATATACCACAGTGCCGGGCATGGTGGCTCACGCCTGTAATCCCAGCACTCGGGAGGCAGAGGCAGGAGGATTGTGATGTGAGTTTGAGGCTGAGCTCAGGGCCAGCCTGAACCACAAAGCGAGACCCTGTCTCAAAAAACCTAAAAAAAAAAAAAAAAATCTAATGTAACTAACCAATTTATTTTCTGTCATATAATGATAATATCACTTCATCAAAGAAAGAAATAATATAAATAACCCTACCTATATATCCCTCTTTTCTTGAATTGTTATTAAACCAGATTTTTTTCATCAGACATAAATCTATGCTTGCTGCATTTTGGATATGAAATATCTCCCAGAGGCTCATAGACTAAAAGCTTGGGCTGACAGTGCTGTTGGAAGACAGTGGAAACTTTAATAGTCAGAGTGTAGGTGGAGGTCTTAGGTCCCTGGGCTCCTAGAAGGAATTGTGGTAGATGATCTTTACTTCTTTCTGCTTCTCAGCTGCCATGAGGTGGTAATTTTTATGCGTGATGAGATGTTGTTGGTCAATAATCTCTAGTAATTTTACCAGCAGAGATAACACACACCTCCTACTTTTCCATCACAAAATATATTCAGAGCTAAATTTAATTTGTGTTCATACCTCACAGAAAAATACAGAAAATGCAGCTCTGATTGCGAAGATCTCTGTATATGTTTACTTGATGAGCCTAGCTGAACATCTCATTTGTTTTGATTCAACAGCCTCATATGCTTTTACAATTAATTCTTGCTTTTTTTTTCTGTTCTCATCGCTGATTTTCTAGGTCAATGGACTAGCTGTTGTGGTATAGGATTAACCAGGATTCATTAATTGTGATTTCTATAGTAAATAAGGTTGTTCATTTTTTTAAGTTCTAGCTTATTTTTTAGAAGGAAAATTTAGGTGATGGAATATCTCAATTTTCCCTTATAGTATGTAATAAAATACTGAAGAGTTTTTAATTGGTGAATATCTTTCCAAGAGGCTTCTTGAGTGAGTGAATTCACTAGAGGTGACAAATATTTTCTATAAGAAGTAGATATGAATATTTTAAATTTTGTCATCCACATGCTCTGTGTCACAACTACACAACTCCACCAATATAGCACAGATATTGTGTTAGCCAATAAAAAAAATATGGTCATGGCTATTTTCCAAAGAAATTGTACAAAAGCAGAAGGTGGAAAAAAATTGGCATATGAGTTGCAGTTTGTACAATCTCTGTTCCAAATAGAGTCTCTTAATTAGGTACTTTATTTTTCTCCTTTTCCTGTCTACTGTAAATTTTAAGGCAGGCAAGGGATAGAGGAAAAAAAGGAAGAGGATACACGTTTGTCTGTCTCACATAGCATAAGCACAGATGTTCTCATTTTGAAATTGTCTAGCTAATAGAGATACAATTCGTACAAATACCTATTTTGAAAAAATCTATGTACTAATACTTCTTGAACAGAAGCTGTACATTTTCAGAATAACTAAAAGGGTGCACCAAGGGAAAAATCTGCCAACATTGGTTGCATGGGTGAGATTTGGATGTCACAGCAAGTCTTGTACTGGTCATATTACTGTCAAGAATCTACCAGGGACTCACAACCATGTTGCTGGGCAAATCCCCTCTGAATATTACAGGGCTGCACACAAAGAAACATCCCCCCTTTATGAGAGGAGCCCATTCCCCTCAGTAAGCAATACATTTCAAATTCAAAGCTGAAATGTGTAGAACACAGAAAATCACTTCCGGTTTGCCTTCTTCTGTAAATCTGCTTACTGTAAGGTAAACTGTGCCTTAATCTAAAATGTTTTTTCCAATTCGCTTCTTTTGCCTCTGGGAAAATATTTCTTGATCAAAGCTATATATCCACATATCTCCTTGGCAATTACTGCTCCTTTTCCTTAAGAGACCCTTTTGAGTTCTGAGCATTCTTTAAGAGGAAGATATGCCTATGAATATTGTCCACTACATGTGATCTAATCACCTGGCATATTGCTTTGAGTACAAGTACAAAACAGTACAAAACACACTGTTTCTAAAATTTTTAACTTTTTTATCTGAAAGAATTTAAATTACAATCTTAAATTTTTTTCAATAATAAACTATGCCACTTTAGAGAGAAAGAAGTAAACTTTTGTTACTAAGAACATTTATTTATACAAGGATATTGGAGAAGTCATATTTTCAGGAAAATATATATATACCTTAAAAGAACATACTTAAAATGAACTAAATCAAACAGATATTAGTGGTTGCAAGATACATAAAGTCAGTGGTTCATATTTAGAGTGACACCGGAAATCCATAAATATATGGTGTCATAATCTGTAGAGAAAAATAAGAAAATAAAACAGCAAAAATATATACCAAGTGTTATGCTAAAATTTATCTCTGAGAGTCATAAAGAAAGCAAATTGATTGGTTATGGCTAATACACAAGTGAAAGATGTAAGGAGAACCATGTGAATAGTGTAGTTGAAAGCATATTGCAAAAATAGATGAAATTATCAGAATTATAGAAATAGCAAGAGCTTTAAAAAAATCTTCAACTTCATAGTGTATTTATCTAACTTGGTTTCAACAAAATTATCAAAACTCTTCATTAGGAAGGATAGTTTACTTACATTATGAAAATTCTACTTTGAAAAGATCAAATAATTTGCATTAAATCAATTAAAGATATACACCAAGTTTTCTGATTTCCACTTCAGTACTTTTTTCCAGCAGCCTAATTACTCCAAACAATTAAACTACCAATCTCTCACAGGTTACAATTAGATACTAACTATATGATAAATAAAAAAAAAACCTGCAGTATATTGTCATACAGCCAGTTATCCCATGCAATCTTATTTTGAAAGAGATTATTTTAGAGAAAAAAAATCCTCAATTTAACCACAATATCAGTGTAATCAAACTCTCATATCTACCTTGGATTTCGAGGATCCTATCTCTGTAGAATCTAAATTGTCCTGCCTATCACAGTTGGGTTATAAGCCCAAGAGATCAATTCATACCTCATCCACATTACTTTATATCTCAGAAAAGGTTCCTTCATTGGTGTAGTAGGAAGGAACTTTTCTCTTCGCTGATATCCATCCTCTTTGTGTTACAAAACTCTCAATCTTCCTGTGCTACAAATGTCACCCAGAATTAACTATTTTCTCTGTGCTTTAATGGACTCCTTTTCTTCTGTTCTACTTAACTATTCCAACTTTTCCACGTTAGCCATTAACACTATTAATCTCAGACTAAATTCTTATTTGGGGAATACAATTGGAGAAAGATATTAAAATTGAATTCTTGTTATAAAATAATGTTTACAAAGAAATGATGACCATTCTTTAGTTTCTTTTTAGAAAATAAAAAAGCAGGTCTTAAAATACATTCATTCATTGTCCATTTTCTCCGTGGAATCCTTTGGTTCTGGATTCTTGGGATGAGAAATATACTACTTTAGGAAATTCATATTTGACTTTAGATTAACAGATATTCCAGATCGATAGCCAGATATATTTATAAACTGTCAGCAGCATTAATCACTTTAGTTCCAACTCTTCATTAACTTGTATATGTAATGCCAGCAGGATGTTCAATTTAGTCAGTTTAGATAAAGGCATGCATAAATAAAAAGTCATGGTTCAATCAAATGTTAACATTGATCAACAATATTTCTATAGCTGTTTGCAATTTCTATAAAAGCTTTAAGAAATATTTTCTCCTTGATAAGTCCAGACAGAGTCTGGTCTAATTTCATATGAAATAAGAAATTTAATAATTATATAACTACTGAAAGATCCTAAAATGATGTAATAAATTAATAAAGAGCTGAGATGATTATAGAAAATGGGATTTGCACACAAGTACTATGACATTAATGTACTGTTGTTTTCATTATCTTAAACTACTTTGTGTCCAAAGGTTCCAATGACTTGCTTCTAAATCCCATTAGATTAGGTTAAAAAAAAAACAAAAAAAAAAAAAACAGCATTTGCATGTACAGTTATACGTTAAAACTAGATTTCCAGAGCAGAAAAAATATGAACTTTATAACTGAGAGAATTCAATCTCTTTATGAGAGGAGATTGTTGAGATTACCTTTGATTAATACATTTTTTTATTTCTACAATCATGTTTTAAAAGTTCTCCAAAATTGAAGTAAAACTGACATCAGCAGACTACACAGTTTGATAGACTTTGATTCCTTTCACTGTTATATACATCTTCAAAGTACAGAATGTTGACCCTTTTTGGTGGAGTTGGTACATGTGCATAACATGTCCTGTTCCTTTTTTAAAGCCTTTATCCCTTCCCTATATGCCCCTCCCTTTCATCCCTTGACCCCATTTTCCTTTGAGAAGCATCTATCTTCCTACTTCCAACCATATAATAATTTTTGAAAGCTAAGTTACAGTGGTCTCTAGAAAATCACCTCCCGGCTCACTTGCCTCTCCATCGATCTACTTACCATAGGGTAAGTTGTGCTTTAGTTTACATAATATTTTAACGGAAATTTCTTTTAGTGCTAGGAAAATATTCTTTGATATCTGAAAAGTAGCTGCACACTTCTTTACTAGCCTCTCCCTAGGAAACTAACTGGTAAACATTTGTGGGAGGCTGATAGGACCTTGACTGTTGCAAACTATGTGATTGAATAAGGTACCATGTTACTTTGAGCATAAAGTACTCTTGCTGAAACTGCTAAGTCATTCTTTTCATTTGAAATAATTAGAAATATATCATTGATAAGTGTACCTTCAAAGGGAAACAACTATTAAAAAGATGTTAACATCTCTTTTACAACCCAAACCCTCAAGTCTCCTTTCACTTTTTATGCCTGCTAACATTTCTTAACTTCTTTAATTGTGCAAAGAAGAATTAAGCTTAGGACACTAGAATACAATGCTTTTAGAGACAAAAATCTACATAGTACTCCATGGCTTTATAAACTTTACTTTCTTTAAAAAAAAATCACCAGAGGGACCGTAAAAATAAATCAATAATTTCTGAAGATTTATGCAGAAAGTTAGTTACAAAAAGGTTCTGCATGGCAGAGTGTGTTTCTGAAGAGACTTTGATTAATGAGCTCTCTGTCACTCAATTTGTGATATGTTATTGCTAAATATTGTTTCCGTACATCTGGAAAGAAATTCACAATGAATGACTTGCCAATAAGAAAGAGAAATTTGAATAGAATTCCAGCTAAAAGATTTTCTTTGAAGTTTGCTATATGCCAATACTTACCATGTCATTATTTATTCACTCAGCCAATACTTATTGGAAACAAATTATGTGTCAGACAATAAAACAATACCAGAGGCTACATTGATAGATGAGGAAAAAATATCTTGGTTTCTTTTCAACAAAATTTACAAGTCTCTATCAGTTAAGACACATGTATAAGAGTGTAATTGTAGTATGACAAGGATAATATAAGAAGATAACTTCAGGAATCGCTGTAACCAAATAAAAGTGATAGAAAGATGAGGTTAAAGGAGTTAGATATATAAATAAAATAAATAACTAAGAAGGGAGTTTTAGTTATGAAAGAGGGGAAAGGTACTACAATTTTACAAGCATACCGGATGAAGTATTGTTCAGAGAATCATACACTTAGGATGACAGCACGGGTTGGGTCACTGAACAAAGGTTGCTATTCCATGGCTTTGCCTAAAAAGAAGAATTTAAGAATACTGTGAAGAGTGGGCACTCATTTTGGTTAATATAATGTAAAAGCAATAAAGGAAAAAATAAATCAGAGAAACCTCATAAGGGAAAAATGAAAGAAAGAGAAAATTAAACTTTCTTTTCTTTTCTTTTTTTTTTTTTTTTTTTTTTGAGACAGTGTCTCACTTTGTGGTTCAGGCTGACCCTTAGTTCAGCCTCAAACTCACATCTCAGCAATCTTCCTGCCTCTGCCTCCCGAGTGCTGGGATTACAGGAGTGAGCCACCACACCTGGTACTGTAGTATGTGGTACTGGTTGCTGCTGGGTATGAGTCTCCACGCCCAGTATTGTTATGTGGTGGCCTGGGATTGAACTTGGGTCCTTGCGCTTGCAAGACAGGCGCCAGTACCACTGAGCTAAATCCCCAGCCTGAAAATTAAACTTTAAAAGTGAGGTTTTTTGTTCATTTGTTTGGTTTATTTTTTACAATTCAAATCTTTATTGGTATATTATGTATACACATGAGCCAGAGTCTCACTACATAGTCCTGGCCAGCCTTAAACTTGTGAAAATCCTCCTGCCTCAGTCTCCTGATAAAAGTGAGATGTTTTAACTTATATATTAACAGGCTAGAGGTTTGGAGCAAAAGGAAGAAGTTCATTTACATTTATATATAATTTTAAAGAAAAATAATTGAAACTATGAAAAATGATATGGCAGTTTACCTTTTAAAATAAAAAACACTGCTTCACCTACAAAAAACATTTCAAACAACAGAGTAAAATGCTAGATTTTTGTTACATAGTTTTCCTGTCCAAGTCAAAGTGTCTAACAACCCAAAATTTAAAGAACTTTGTGTCGGCTCATAATTTTTAGTTTGGTCCACAGTGTGTTGCATGGCAGTGGAAAGCTGCTCAACCCAGGAAAGCCAGGAAGCAGAGAGCAAGGAGGAGCTGAGCAAGACCACAGCCCCCAGGCCACACCCAGTGACCCCTCCTCCGACCAGGTAGGAGCTCAGTAGAGGCTCAGTTCATTGATGACTGCAGTACCCTGTAACAAAATGAAGGCAGGAGTTATGAAGTGGCTGAAAAACAAAATACATGCAGGAATGACAAATGCTTTCATTGAAATATATATAAAACACAAATATATCCACCTTTATATTCATTAAAGTGGAGAATATCTAATGTGCATATGAGGTCAAGAGAGAGGAAGTTCATCCATAGATCTGATATGTCACCTTTTCCTGAATAGGAGATGTCCAAGAGATCAGCAAAGTGCACTCAATGCTGCCTTAGGGTGCTGCCTCCAGTGACAGGCATAGGAAGAGGGGAGGACCTGCACTGATGGCAAGACCTGCCAACCAATGGACCTGCAGCCTGTGGTCATTAGATTCCAGTTCTTCACCTTTCTAACAATTCTAGAGGATGCTCCAGGCCCTCAGCCCAGAATTGGTGCACCTAAGCTGAGTTCATTTGCTCTGTGGAACCCTTTTGTTCTCGATTCTTAAAATGAGCAGCCACTGGTGTCCCTTTCTCTCTAGCCAACAGATGATCATTGTGACCTATATGATCCTGATTCCCACCTGTGGCTGTTTCTCCCACTTTGCACTTTTCTCCATCAGCTTTGGTTCTTTGGTTATTTTCTCATTGCTGAGACAAAATACTCAATATCCACAAATTAGAGGAGGAAAGGTTTAATTTAGTGCACAGTTGTCCATAGCTGGCTTACACACAAGACAGGGCAGAGTGGCAGAGGAGCACTGCAAAGGAGAAGCAGCTCATGGCATGGCAGACAGGAAATGCAGTCTGCTTTCTGCTTTCCCTTTTTATTCTGTCTAGGTCACAAGACTATTTTCTGTTGCTGTTCACACCCATGGTGGACATTCTGCTTTCAACAAATCTATTCAACCACACCCAGAACTATACTAAAGCAGTCAGTGAACTAATCCAGTATCATCCATCTGAGTTTCAGCATCACATACCCATGGCCTAGTAACTTCAAATGCCCTCCATAAGTGCATGAGACTTTGGAATCTCCTAGATACAAGCCATAACAGTAAGTCTACAAGTTAACTGTCACCAAAATTAGTAAAAATCAAGTATCATTTTTGAAAGTGGGAAAACACAGAGGTGAAACACTAGATTCTAACACTGTCCAGAAAAGAAACCTTTGTTTAAAAGACAATACCAAAAGTCTTACTTAAATTACAAGTTCATTAGGATGAGTGATTCACATTCTCTAAACCTCCCTTTCCATGTGGTCACAGTTAGTCAATGAAGCCATTAAACCTTCCAAACTGCTTTGTGGCATAGTGACTAAATACCTTGTATTAAAATACAAGACTTTGGAGTTTAAGAAATAAATGCATGAGAAGAAGAGAAGCAGTCATTGAAGGGCACCAGTTTGTGGGGTGTGTCTACACTAAAAGTATGATTCTTCAACAATGGTGTCACTAAACCCAAGATGAGCTCTATTATTGGTAAACCGTTGATCCTGCCTGCTATTCCACATATTTGGAATAGATTTTGGACACACTGCAGTTCAAAAAGTGGCTTGTTTTCACACAGAATTGAGGTGGATTTCTGAATATACACCACTGGACAGAGTTGTTTTTTTGTGTTTTTTTTTTTGTTTTTGTTTTTTTTTTAGGTTTTTTGAGACAGGGTCTCGCTTTGTGGTTCAGGCTGGCCCTGAGCTCAGCCTCAAACTCACATCACAATCCTCCTGCCTCTGCCTCCCGAGTGCTGGGATGACAGGCGTGAGCCACCACGCCCGGCACTATGGTATGTGATACTGGTTGCTGCTGGGTGTGGATCTCCACACCCAGTATTGTTATGTGGTTACCGGGGATTCGAACCCGGGCCCTTGCGCTTGCAAGACAGGCGCCGGAACCACTGAGCTAACTCCCCGGCCCTGGACAGAGTTTTTGAATCATGAGAACCATTCCTAAGGTTTCTTTTAGAAAGACAGGCACCACTGCCAGTACTTTTAAGTCACACAAACTGGGTCACAAATCTTGCTCATTGATATAGCATATTCAACCTGTTCAACAAATTTAATTGGCCATTTCAGAATAGATGATTATTATCAAGTCAGCAGACAGATTAACTGCCATCAAAGCCAAACTGGAAGTATGCAGAGATGAGTATACATTGGGAGTCTTGAAGTTTTAAGTCATAAAGAAATTTGAAACATCTTCTTCCTATTTTAAAGGAGATTGTGAGACAGAGGAAAGCAAAGAAGGGAAATAAAAATTTTGAAGGTAAAACGGATAAATGGAAAAAAACTTATATAAAAAGAAGGATGGAAGGGCTGAAGGGAGGATAGAGGAACAGGAAAAAATAAGAAATTTTTTTAAAGGAAAAGAAATTCAAAAGACATTGACTCAAGGCCTTCCTCCTTCCACCTGGCTGCTGATTTTCGGTTCTCAAAAATAGTTTGGGCATTACTTTCCAACCACAAAAGATCCTCAACTGGGCAGGAATAGATCTACAATAAATTCGTGAATAAGACAGGTGAAAAATTGTGTCTGTCTTAGAAGAGAATCTATTGCTTAAGATCACAATTGACAGTGACCTTCTAAGTATGTATAAGAGAACTATAAATCTCCATATGTTTTGGATTAAAGCCGAGGAAAAAGATCCTAAAAATTGCCACAGAAGCACTGAAAGGCCTGCTTTTTTCTGTGAAGTGGGCTTTTCTACAGGGACCGCACCAAAATGAGATCACGGGGTAGACCGGACATAAGCAGCACGCTTCGGTGGTCACTTTCTTTCATCGCCTTCACATGGAACCACGTGGTTGCAAGAAAATAAGCTCAGGGCTCCAAATGATTCAGCACTATGGTAAGTTGTATAACTATTTCACTTTATATTAAATGTATTGATAATAGAAATACATTGTGAAATAAATGTGCATCATTCAAACCATCCTTGCCTGGCCTGGTCCATGGAGAGCTGTCCTCCACAGAATTGGCCCTGTACATAAGCAGATGGTTCACATAAATGTGCCAATTCCATACTGTCCTCATATTCTTTGGCTTTCACGCAAACCTCTGCTTCAGGATCAAAAAAGAGTGGGAGTTGTGTTAGTTCTTGCCAAACCTTTTCTGTGTAAAGACTTTTCCTTTATAAGTTCAGAATATACTTTCATAGCTTTTTTGGAAAAAAAACTCATTGATAGATTCTAATGTAAAAGAAACTAATAAACAAGCATTATGAAATATAGTTGTGTTATCTCGGCTCCATATGCATTGATACAGAGGTGATCTTGCCTAGTAAAAGATAAATTTGCCTGAATATAATTTAAATATCTTTTACAATATATGAAAATATTTATTAAAATAACATTTATAACAGGAAGCTTGCAAATTGGTGATGTGAAAATATGGGTATTTCATCACAAAGCAATTTATTTTATTAATTTTTCAACACTAGATTTGGTCATTTTTTTTTCACTATGATTGATGGTTTTGTTTGCTCACCCTTGTACCTGTTTCTTAATTCAATGAAAGTGCCCTTCTGAGAGGGAAAATATCCTTCCTCTTTTGATTGTTCCAACTCATTGTTCCAGCTGTTTCCCTGAGAATCTGACTGGATTTTGCTTCTCAAAGCCCTAAAGCTCCAGACATAGAAGTTAACTGGAATCCTATCAGCCCACACGATCTCTGAACTTTCTCCCTTTTGAACAATCTTTGTTTGAAGATCAGACAATTCTTATTTGAACTTGTATCTTTTTGATAATCTCATGCTAGAGGCAACTACCAGTATTAGTCAATGAAGACTGGCCTTGTTTGCCTCTTACTACACACTTTCTCCTCTTTCTTCCCATTAGGCTCATTCAGGACATTCTACCTTCAATGTTAGCACAGGCTACAGATTCCTCACAGCATCACCAGGCTTCACTGCTTTCTAGTTGGCCTTCCTTCTTTTTCTTTGCTGATTGCCACTCAACTGCAAAGACATGGCTGCATATTTGAGATTTTGTGGGAGTGCTCCATTCTTAAATTTTGTATTGGTTATAATAATATGACTACAGTGAACACATCTGACATATTAATGGCTTGATACAATGTAATTATGTTTGTTCTTTATAAAACAATTTAATGTTTCATGTTAAGAAGATGCAATTCTGATATGGACTCAGATAAATATGATGTTATATTTCATACAGGACCATGATTATCCTGAATGTTAGCATCTGCACAAGACAGGGAAGAAGAGAGTGTCTGGAAAAAGTAATTTTTCTCGCCCACTTTGGAGTAAGAATAACATACAACATTTGAGTGTGTAGTGTGGCTTTCTTTTGCAAGGACAAGGTACAATTCCTATCTACTTGCATATAGTATTAAGAAATATTATCACTTCATGGGTTAATATCAAGCAATAATACTACAGGATAGAAAGAGAACAAATATTGTCATTAGACTGCCAACCATTATGGTTACACAAAGACCATCATATATTTATTTTCTTTTCTCAGACAGGTAGCTACTTCAGCCTGGCTCTCATTGTGTGATTTGTATTTAATCTAATATACATTCACACTTGCCTCTCTGTTTGCCAAGGTTAGCTTCTCTAACTCAATTGTGGCTTATTCATGTCACTGTGTTTGGATTACTTAGGACATGTTAGTGAATATCAATATCTAAATCTAATCATGGTCTCTGGGTTAAGGACCAAGGCACAATATTTAGTAAAATTTTCTCTGGCAGTTCTCAATGGTTGCCAGAGAAGAGGATTCTGCTCAGTACGTGGAATAAGTCAGAATGTGTATGTTTGTATGGCCCCCTGAACAGATTTTGAGGAGTCAGTATTCTGTTGCTACAAGTTTCTTTAAAGGCTATCTTTCACTCTCTTGATAAGTTTCCTGATGCTTCACTTGCTTCTCTGTTAGTAGGAGCAGAAAAGTTGGTATGAGGGTCAGCAAAAAGGAATCCCCACTTTGGTGTTGGGTTATTCTTGCAAAAGTTTAATATGTCATGTCTTAGAATTGGTTTGGAAACCTACAAATTGTTTTATAAGATTTTAAAATGTCTTTACAATTAAGTGACTATCAAGAGACGGAAGACGGGATTCTTTGTTACTTACAATCCAAATG
This sequence comes from Petromus typicus, assembly GCA_004026965.1. Classification (NCBI taxonomy): domain Eukaryota; kingdom Metazoa; phylum Chordata; class Mammalia; order Rodentia; family Petromuridae; genus Petromus; species Petromus typicus. The sequence goes on along the minus strand of PVIR01004292.1, from coordinate 55,286 downwards.
AGAGAAAGACAAAACAAGATGTAGTGCCCAGTGTCAGAGAGCTGAGCACTTTATCAGTGACAATAGAAGCAGGAGCTAATGGTCTCAGGCTTCCTATGCTGTGACTAATTTGAGTAATTTTGTGAGCTCCTGAGAATAGGAACTTTTACTGGTGGTCTACATCTGTCCCCATGGGCCATTAAGTAACCACACTGTAGAACCAGCATATGTGAGTCCAATAAAGGAAGTTAGTTTGATACGTATTTAATCAGCTGCTCAGGATGGAGTAATGATGATCTCTAGCCAGGACATCAGAACTGGGTCAAGGTAGCATTTTAACAAATGAAAAGTTGTACTACAAATTGACTATTTGCTATCAATAGTAGTGTTATAGGTAGCTAGTTAGATATCTTATAGATAGACAGGATGGCTGTCTAAAATGCCACAGAGAAGAAGCCAACATGGAGGACAAACAAAAAGACCTCCCAATAAAAGTTAACATTATCATAGAAGAAAACTGTCCCACCCATGCAGGATAAATGGCAGTGACTGATATTCTAAATAAGCATCAACCTGATATTCTTGGTAGGTATCAGTCTCCCTAGGATAAACAACAGTGCTTGACGCTAGTCCCTGAGGATGAAGGGCCAGAACTTTGACCCACCTCTCCCGGAAGACTCCTGACTGAAAATCCATGTATGCTTGTTTTGACTTGATTTCTCTTTGGATCCCCTCTTAATCAGTACTACCTAAGAAACTATACGTACTGTAATCTTATTGGTTGATCTTGGTTTTGTCCATTTTGTGATTTCTCATTGTCTCAATATTACCTAAGCAACTGTAGTTGTAACGATACTGGTTGATTATAGTTTTGTCCCACTGAAACCTTCCTCACCGTGTGGCTTTATTCCATAAAAGCCTCCTGAGAAGTGAAATGAGCAGGTCTCCCACTTTAGGGTCCTCTTTCTGCCCCTGTTAGGCAGAAGTTTTTTTGTTTGTTTTGTTTTTGTTTTTTCCCAATAAAATTGTTCCTACTGTTAAGCTCCGTAGTTCCTAAAATTCATTCATTGATTTTAGAGAACAGGGACTTGTGTTTCAGGTATCTAGCAGTTTGGGGGCTAGGCTTGCTCCCCTGTATCAATAGCTTTAATTCAAATTCAATTATTTGCCATATTTGAGTGGTTTGAATGAAGAACAAACTTCAAGAAAGTAGGCATAAATTGTTCTAAATAATGTAAGACACATTTTCTTAAGAAAATAAGAAAGAGAAAAACAAATACAAGTATAAGGAATAGTTTATGAGGCAGTCATCAACTTTATCATTCATATGGTACTAGCCAGGAAAACAATTCTGAAATTTTCAAATTCCCTAATAATGTCTTTGGGTAGTTATAAAGTATGCTAAAAATATAAGTTGTATTTTTCACTACAATATTATTTTGGTGTTGCCTTTGAGTCACAGTAGCAGGTCCAGTAGGTACAATCTTGGAGAGAAAATATGGATAATTCAGCAAAACTAGTGCTATTTCCTCATAATCAAACAGTTGTGGTAGGCCTAGATAGATATCCAGGACGGTAGGTCATGCTGGAAAAGCGGAAATATAGAATGGAAAAAGGTATTGAAGAGTGAATGATCCTTTCCACAGAGCATCATGGAGTGGGCCAGCAGAAATCTCCATGATGTTCTATGGTAGCATAAATAATAGTTTTCTTTATGAAATTCTCCTTTAAACATGTTAGTCCAGGTGTGTATATTTTGGCAGGGAGCAAGACATATCCTACAGCTGAGCAGAAAGTTCAGGAAACAATAAAGTCTTCAACCTCAAAAGAGGAAAACAACAAATATCTCATGTCTAGTTTGTCCAGTGCCTTAGGTGAGGCAGGCCACAAGTGTCTCTAGGACAAGGATCTAACTGATGCAGCACCAGGAGCAGGATCAAAATCATCCTCAATGGCTCCCTTTACATTGTCAGGCCGTAATACACTGAAATTGAAGATCAATAGCAAAAGAAATTCCAAGAACTTCAGAAACACATGGAAATTGATTAATGCCCTCCTGAACAACCAGTGGGTCACAGACAAAATTAAAGAAATCAGATAGTTTCTACAACTAAACAATAACGCCAATACAACATACCCGAATTTATGGGACACCATGAAAGCAGCCTTACAAGGGAAATTCATAACAGCAAATGCCCATATTAGGAAAATAGAGTGAGCTCAAATAAATAGTCTAATTTTGAACCTCAAGCTCCTAGAAAAAGATGAGAAAAACAAATCCAAAGCTCATACAAGGAAGGAAATTATAAACGTCAGAGCAGAAATCAATGCCATGGGGACCAACAGAATGATATAAAAAAAAAATCAATGAATCAAAGAGCTGGCTTTTTAAAAGAATAAATAAAATTGACAAACCCTTAGCCAACCTTATCAAAAATAAGAAAAACAAAGTTCACATCCATATAATAATTATGAGTGAAAAAGATGAAATTACAACAAATCCAGCAGAAATCCAGAGGAAAATCGGACCTACTTTGAGAACCTGTACTCCAGTAAGTTGGAAGACAGAGAAGAAATGGACAGATTCTTAGACCCATGTGAATTACCAAAGTTGAATCAAGAAGACAAAAATTTTATCCAATTTAATATTAGACAATGAAATTGAAAGTAAAAACTTACCAACAAAAAAAAGCTCTGGTCCTGATGGTCTCACTGCTGAATTCTATAAGAAATTTAGATCAAAGTTAATGCCACTACTTCTCAAACTCTAATGAAACTGAAAGAGAAGCAATACACTCAAATTCATTTAGGTGGGAAAGGACAGGTCTTGGCTGAAATGATGCTATCTGCAAGAGGGAACCAGGAAACCTCTTCCAAGTGGACATCCAATGAGGGGCAATATGGATCATTACTTTATGGCACTGTAGAATAATAATAAAGAATTGCAATAAAGAATTATAATATTCTGTGTCAAAGAATAAGAGAACAACACCAGGTCTGGCTGGTTGGCTTGCAACTGTCTTAAAAGACAAAAGTCTTTACATTTACCAAAAGTCAGACCAGCACCTGGAACAGTACCAGAGTTGGATCAAAGAATCAGAACCAGAAGAACGAAATTAAAATTGTAATTAAAGTAGGCCAGATTTAAAAGCTTTCACTCCAAGTTTTTTCCTAGGTAACAATTGAGAGAATCTCTGCTCCAATAGTTTATAAATCATATAGCTTTATTTGGTTTCCAGTTTTAGTATAGTGTCAGGCTGTTTAAACTGTCACCAAGGTTGGAGTCCTAGAATTAGTTTATAGGCAGTTGGTCTAATTTAGCCATTTATTATGTGCCCTTTATATCAGCTATTGGTGCACTGGATGACAGCAAAGCCAGTGAGGTCTTTGGGGTAAAGAGCTTGCATTAGTCACACATGATGACACTGTTTTGTTGATTTGTTTGGAAAGGTCAGGTTTCTAGATCACAAACCAATGAGAGCACAGAGAGCAAGAATAAGAGAACAAATAAACAGCTCAATATTGTGTAGTTGAATGTGACAGACTTCTATTGCGTGATGTTTGCTTTCCATTCCAAAAAGAAGTTGTCTGATTTCATCGGTATGGGATATGACACAGCATTTGTTCCATCATTGGCTCCTATCTCCCATCTGGACTGTTTGTTCTGCTTTGTAAACCATCTTGACATACTGATTTTAATTTCCCAGAAGAAATGACATGGAGAGTTCAGATTATCTCTTCCTTGTAACTTCATCACTGAAGAAAGTTTACTTTTGACAAAGAATAATTATGGCCAGAATTTATGTAATTTTTGTAGCTGAGCTCATTTATAATTCCTGTCCCTAACATTCCAGCCACTTTTTCTTGAGCTCATTATTTGATGATAGAGGTGGTTGGGGGTAAGAAGCTGATCTTCTTATCCATAAGAAGATCAATCTGTCCTCTTTATTAATATCCCCCACTGCTGAGTTCATTAATGTTTAGCATTAACATGGAATATACATAATTTCATGTCTGTTATCCTTCTAGAAAATTCTATTCATGTATCTCTTCCCCAAATTGCCTTGGGAGTATGTTTCCTAGTCATATCTTTTCCAAATCATTGGCCACATCACTAAACCATTGACATTTCATGAATAAAACCTAACTGTGCATCTAGGTATTTATTCTTCCAAGCAAAGAGAACAACCAGATGTCCTGTTTGAAATTCTTGAAGGATTTCTCTTCACTACTTTCCTTACATAATCACACTGTTTTGGAAAGTAGCCTCACTGCTGAAGATGTCCAATTCTGAGTAGACTTGCATTTATTTAGAAGCACAGATAGTCTTGGCCTGGGTCTTCCTTCATTCTGTCACTCAATCATAAAATACTCCCAGTGGCACCACAGAATGGAATAGAGAAAATAGTATGGTAGGGGTGAGCACCTTTAGTTAATGACCCCCTCTGTATCTTCAAGGCCAGTTCCATTCTGACCACATAAATATCATTTCTATTTTTCATGTTCACTGCTAAATTTATAAGTTAGTAAGGGATAAGACATCACTTTAGGACAGGAAGCTTCAGTCACATATAACTTGATGCTGCTTGATTGCTGCTAAGACCCAGAAGCAGACCAAGAGCTTTTATCAGAGAGTAGTTATTTGCAGAGGCTGGAAGGACTTGTTCCAAATTCCTAAGGTTCTGCACGGCAATTCACATAGAACAGCTGCCAAAGGCTCAAATAGAATTCTTATCTGCCTTTGCTACTTCTAACACTTTTGGCTCTGTTTGTTCATGTGGCCCAAGAGGCAGAGCAGCTTGCATAGCAGCCTGAACCTATCACATGTCTTCTTCTGTTCTGGATCCCAGTCGAAGCTAACAGCTTTCTAGACACTTGATAAATCGGCAGAAGTAACATATGCAAATGAGGGGGATACCGAACCTAACACCGAAAAGATTCACTAGGAGCTGTGTCTCTTTATTTGTTCTAGGAGCAACATGCTGCAAAAACTTGACTGTTTCACTTTAGAAATTGTATCTTGACATACTCCATACCACTAAACTTCTAGAAAATTCACTCAACTAAAAGGTTAGTAAATTTTTCTTATTTATATTTTTCTATCTGTCATGTAAATATGTTATGAACAAATCTAGAAATGAAGTTAATTCTTATTCTCTAGATCATAAAAACATAATGCCACCAGTGGAACACATTGATACAAACATCTTTTCCAAAATATCTTTTCCAACAAATATCTTTTCCAAAGGAAGCAAATAAAATACTTGCAAACTAAATTATGGTATATCTTATAATGCTATACACTGAGGTGGGGCTGTGAATGTATATTGCTGGCCTTGCCAGTTGAAAACTATCTGCTTCTAGTGAGTTGTTTGGATAAATGTATAGAAAAAAGACATTTTCAAAAACCAAACCTGCCTAATCTTTGTCCACTGCTAGTGTTCTTTCCACCAGCCTGGCCAGAGCATGCTCATTGGGCCTGGGTGTACTGCTCACCACATCATGTCTTTATGGTGCAAACTGAGTTGCTGTGTCAGAGAAATGCTCAAGTGTAGTGGGTTAACGCTTTTCTCCTCTTTAACATCACTGTTAGAGGTCCAGGACTTGAGATGCCACCACTGCCACTCTCCAAGTGGTTTCTGTGTCTGAGTACAATGTGAGTGCTCCAATTTGTGCCAGGTTGTCATTGGGAGCCGGGGAGGGGATAAGGAAGGAGAACATAGTTATGTTGTCACATTCAGCTGCAACACTGTTTGAGAAGTGTGCTGTTTGGCTAGGTAATCATGAACCCAGTTTAGACTCCAGAACTTTATTGTTAAATAATAACCATGGAGTGGATTTTGATGGTCAGTAGCAGTGTCTGTCACAGTCCTCTAAAACACTCCTTCTACATAACCTATACACCCCAGATCTAGTCAGTAGGGGATTGCAAACCCTTTCTTAGGTAAAGGGAGCCAAGTAGGAGCTATGACTGACCATCAGAAGTCCACAGAAATCAGTAGAAAAGACAATGCAAAGTGTGGTTTGCTATTTTTACCTCCTTTATGTATCAGTTTACCAGTTATGTGCTGAGTAAGCACCAGAGTTTCAGTCAACAGGTATAACAGCATCCTCTGACTCTCAGAGACTATAACTTGCTTCTGCTGGAATTCTTACTCACTGTACTCACTGCTTCATTGTGTGCTTCCGAGTATAGAATTTGCAATGTAGGAATGATTTTGAAGATAATCTAGAACATCCTTTTGTCATGAAATTATCTGCCATTCCAATTATACTCCATAAACAACAACAACAACAACAACAGAAAACCAAACCTGCCTACTAGGTTCCAGGAGATAGGTTACTTTGCTTAAGAAATGAAGCTGCATTTGGTAAAGAAGGAGCAATTTTAATCATAACTTAAATCACAGTCATTGATTAATCCATAGTCCTTTTCTCAGATCCAGCAGTCACTTGATCAAGTAAAAGAGGATTTGAGGGAAATTCTAACCCTACATCTTTCAAGTTCTTAATAAAAAATTATTTTTTTCTAGGAACAATATTTCTTTCTAAATTACTCTTTTCCCTGGGTAGAGCCATTTCTAGTGACTTCCATTTGGCTATCTACTTCATTTGCAGCCTTTAAGGTTAGGAAAACCATGTGAGCATTCTATAAAACATTCTGGGCTTGTTTATTTTAACCACATACTGGTAAATAACTCCAGGATGGGTTTAAGACCTACTAGACTAACTGTAAGAGATGGGATGACTGTGAAATGATTAGCCTGTGGTGAAACTTCATTGATCACCTGACCTCCCTATGCCTAGTGGGCTGCTGTGATATTTTGAATCTCTCATAATTAATGTCAGTTCAGAGTAAGTATCAAGTGATTCCTAGAAGGTCTGATTATTTCCCTCTGCCCAGTGCACAGTTACACAATAAAAGGTTCTCAATCCCTTTGAGGAAGACTTGGAGGAATATTAGCTATATAAATTGTTGACAGCATGCCAGATCTATCCCTCTTTGAGAAGGTCTGACTTCTTTTTCACATAAGGATGTAGGACTGGTCACTGGCCCTTGTCTGGGAATTAATTAGGGGGTCATCTCTCTCTATTTTTGTCATTCAAATTAGGCTTTTGTTTCCTTGACCTAGAAACTTTCTGCTTACATAAATCAAGTAGGAATGTAGCAGGGCTCCTATCAGTTTCACCATGATCACAGTACAGTCAAGGATCTCTTTCAGTTAGACTATTCTGATTGCTATTTTGACATTGCTTGCAGGTATTACAGGCATCTTTTTGGTGGCAGGTGAATATTATTACCTGATCCTTGCTATTTTGGGATCCAGTTCCTCTCACTGCATTTAGGCTTCACGATTCAGTGATTACAGTCCCTCAGTAAATTCTTCCCTGCAGAAAGGAGAGATAATAAAATTCTTTGAGGATGCCGGAGTTCCCCTGATGAACTGATTTCCATCAGTATTGCTGAAAGGTATGACTTCTGAGTTTTTCCAATGTGGATGAGTAAGTTTTAAATGGCAGATTTATTTTAACATTGCAGTCTCCCTAAGCCTTGGCATACTTTACACTGAATCAAAAAATGCTATGGCTTTTCTGGTCAAACTGCAATATTAAATGCAGGGTCTCTTAGTGAGTTCATGGCAGTGAATTAGGGCTGATCCAACTCTCAAGTGTCTGCTACCATTGTCTCACACTTCTAATATTCATTCCTCATGGTGGATTCTGTGGAGTAAATGACTGAACCCCTTCAAATTCATATGTTGAAGCCATAGCCTCCAAAGTGATGGTCATCAGGTGAGACCTTCCTAATGGAATCAATGACTCTGTAAGAAGATCAAGAAAACTCTCTTTCCTCTCCTCTCTCTCTCTCTCTCCTTTTCTCCCCACCTTGCTCCCATATACTGAGGCATAACCATATAAGCATAACAGAAGGCAGTTGTCCACAAACTAGGAAGAAAGCATGCATCAGGATGTCCAAATGCATAGATTCTGATCTTGGACTTCTGTCTTTCAGAACTATGAGAAAATAAATTTGTCTATTTAAGTTGTCCAGTCTGTTATTTAGTTTTAGCAAACTAGGATGATGAAAATATGCATAAAAACAGATTGTTTTAAAGATATATGTTTTGCTTTGTCAGGTAAGCCTTCCTAACGCAATGGTTTGCCAATAGTGATGAACACAACTAGTCCTCATTTTTGTTCTAATATTATCCTCTGTAAGCCAGGGATCTTTAGAAAAATGACTGACCCTAGAATTAGGAAAAAAAATAATAAGGTGAATATGGAGTAAATGACTATTCCAGAAAAATGTGGGATTGTTCCACACACATACACACGCATGTGTTGAGGAATGCCTGTATTAACATTAGTTTATTATCACTGGTGTTTTATACAAAGGTAAAATCTCAATAATAGGAGAAATTTGTGTGGATATATGGTAACTGTGCTATAAATTAAGTATTTCCATCAATTTAAAAATGTTCTAATACATAAAACATTTTAAAATATATATTTACAGAATTTGGGATTTAGCTCAGTGGCACTGCCACCTGTCTTGCAAGAGCAAGTTCATGAGTTTGATCCCTGTTATGACAAAAATAAGTAAAAAAATAAGAAATGAATGAATGAATAAATAAAATGAAATGCATCTTCAGTCATGTGCTACTTTTCCATATTCAGTTTTGTTTTTGTTCCTAGGAATGTTCTCTATTTCTTAATGCATTTTCTCTGAGATATTCCACGATGAAATTGGTTCTTAAAATATGATCTTTGGGCCATTATGATTGATAACAACTAAGAATTTATTAGAAGTACAAATTCTTGAATGTTATCCTAGATAAATGCAATTGCAAATTCATGTTGGAATAATGTTTTAATTAGCCTCATTTCGTGATTCTAATACATACATTTTAGTTGAGAGCTAGTACCTTCTACTATCAGAAAGACATCTTAAAATATATATAACGTTTAAAATAACAAAATTGCTTGAGATTCAAACTTTTAAAACTTAAGCACTGAAGGATAAATATTTGTTGAGGCCAAGAATCATATTTTCATAATCCACATATTAAATGATTCCATGCTTCACAAGATTCTAGGAAATTTTTTATCATATAATTGAAAATGAAAAATAATAACTCATTTGTAAATCTAAAACAAAAAAATGGGCCAGAAGGAATAAATGACTCAATCAAGGTCACAGGGCCTTTGTTAAGGTCACAAATATTTGCTTCAAAAAAGCAGCCATAAAATTCTAAAATAACTGCTTTTTCTACTACGTGAGTTGCTCCACCATGACTGATGAAAAGAATCAATACAGTCCAAACCTGATGTGCTGAAAAAGAGAACTAAATATGGTGTCAAAGACTAGAGTTCACAGTTGGTTCGAACACTTCTTTTGGATTTTTATCTTTTAATTTACCAAGTTTTAATTTTCTTATCTTTGAAATAATACCGTTAATAATCACTTCACCAGTTTCTTACAAATATCAAGTTAATGCATAAAAGAATTTTAAACATCAAAGAGGACACAAAACCTGGTTGATGACCCTCACATCAGGGTTGCATGTCTCAATTTTTTCATGAAAAGAATCACGAAACAGAGGGTAAAAATAAAGGAAAGAATAAGGCATTTTAAAATTATTATTTTCAAATATTGCAGAATTCTGATTAAGTATATTGCCTAATATTACACAAACCAAGTACATAAATAATCCCAAAATCTCATAAGTCCTAAATTTAACTGCTTTATATAATTGGAAGGAGAAAATACTGAGTGATCTATCACATAGACTTTGTCTATTTTAAAGTCAATTCAAACATGGGTTTAATAATTTCTTGTAGTATCATAATAGTAATTTTAAGTAATATAGAATCGGTGTAGGGTCTTACGTAAGTGAAGTAATCACAATTTTGTCACCATAATTAGTACAAAGCAAAAAAAAAAAACAAAACAATAGCAAAGATTATAATTGATCCTATGCAAAGTAATTCAGATGACTTGCAGAAGACTCATAGTTAAGAACTAGTATAACACAAGCTGGTATCTCATCTCACAAATGTAAATTGAAGCATGTAATTCATACAGTGGTTTTAATATATTTGATGCACTTATTCAATAGAATGAGCTTTAGAGAGATTATTTTACCTTTTGAAATTGCTCACTGCTAAGCAAGGGAAAGCAATGACTTAATTTGTAATTTAACAAAGGTAGCATACACTTTGTTACAAAGATACAGTCAGAATGTTCCAGAAATAACTTATTTACTTACAGTCATTGACAGACATTTCTTATGAATGCGTCAGTGATAATTTCACTGGGGAGATAAAACTGCTATGTGTAGTAGTGTGGGTCCAGGGATTTAGCTCAGTGCTTCTGACGCTGGCCCAGGTTTTGATCCCGTGTAACCACATAGAACAATACTGAGCATGGAGAATCATGCCCACCAGCAATCAGTACCACATACCACAGTGCTGGGCATGGTGACTCAGGTTTTTAATCCCAGCACTTTGGAGGCAGAGACAAGAGGATTGCTGTGAGTTCAAGGCTGAGCTCAGAGTCAGCCTGAACTATAAAAAGTGAGACTTTGACTACAGGGATTATTGGCCCAACTGTGAGAGTTGTCTAAGAATTCCATGAAGAAAGGGAAAAACCTTATCTGAATCCAAGGGAAGCCAGAAAAACCTGGAAACTCCTAGAAAAAAAGACAATCCCAAACCACTGGAATTATATCTGTTTTGCATAACTTCAAACTTTCTCAATGTTGTAATGTGGAGAAAGACCTTGGGACATCAGCCAGAAGAGCCTCTGCATAGAATGAGAAATGGGCTGTTCAGGACTGAAATTTCAGTTTCACCATTTCAGTTCTGTAGAGTTTTTGAACAAGTAACTTAAATCTTTTGAATCTATTTCATCATCTGTCCTCAAAGTGTAATATTTTGTGTATGTACATTGTGTCTCTATCTTGAGCATAAAATGAAACTATATATTTATCATTTAAAGCAAGGTTTTACTCATAGTAGGTACTCAATGAGTATATGCATTAAATATTTGGCTTCTGATCTATGTATTGAAACATAGGACACAGGAAATGTATCTAGAACTGTAGCCTCAACTTTCAAGCAATGGATGGCTGGGCATTCACCCAAAGAGTTAATTGAGCTATAAAAACAAAGTGATCTGGGACCTGTTCTGTATAATCAATCAAGAATTGACCACATGCCACCTTTCTATTAAAGAAGGAGCTATCACAGAAATAAATTGCTATTTATTTTACAGTTACAATTAAGGACATAATGAGATTAAATATTTCCACAAGAAAGATGAATTTTTATAAATTCATCACCTTTAATCATGCCTAAGAATTACTTAGAAGAAATTATTTATGATCTCTGGAGAGAGCTATTAGTAGATCAGTGATTAATTACCACAAATTTTCTTTGTGTAAAGCATAATAAGCTAAAATATTTGAGGATTTCTGTTTTTATCGTGACCATTAACCTTTGTCCTAAGGATACTCTCTTGTTAACATTGAGCCATACCAGTAAAAACAGTAATGAATATTCATGCTTCTGCACTTTATAACCGTTATTTTAACATCTGACTCTCTGACATGGATTAACCCTAGTTTTTGTGCTTCAAAATCAACTATATCTCCCAGTGTCACACTCTTCAATTATTCCAGAAAAGAATGTATACTACTTTTTGATGACTAGGAGGTGATAAAGTTGTGTTAGATTTTCTACTTAATTTCATTTCATCCTACAAGAAAATCAATTTGATTGTCATTTACTATATTGAAGTGTCAAGTTCAATAATAACCCTGAGTTTCATATCCCTGGCTTGCTTCTTTATTATGCTGGGGGTGATCAAGAAGTCCGAAGATTTTTTTCTACACATTACAATTTGTATCAGCAAATCTACAGACATGAAAGTTGAAGAAACAAATAACAAAGTCACCCAGTCAGGACATGAACCAGAAATGAGAATTATGAGTGAGATTATGAGATTATTCCTACTGAACAGTCTATACAGTGCAGCAAAGAAGTTTGACAGCTTTTGGTTTAATAAGAACAATTTCACAATGGCAACCTATATTGACAAACAAGAAAAGATTACTAGCAAAAATTATATTACACAATTAGATAGAGGAATTTTCACAAAACCGCATATCTGAGAAAAGGGGTAGGCTACTATGTAGTCACTGAAATCCAGAATTATCTCAAATTAGTTTCATCTAGATAATATATATAAATGTCCAAATATTATGCTGAAGCTGAATATTCATTTAGCTTTGTTAATATAATGGATTAATTTTGCTGATACAAGAATCTTCTGTCTTTAAACATCATTAAGTTCCAGACTTTTATGTTCTTATTTAATTTGCTTCTCCAGAACTCAATAGTGGGTATTATTGAAATCAATACACTAGTATTGTATGATGCAAACTAAAACCTTGAAATGTTGTGAAAAACGTCTTTTTGAGTAGTAACAATCTCATGTTAAATTGCCTTGATCCATGTATTTGCACTACAGTCATCTCCAATATGTCATTACCCAAAATCAAAGAGTACAGTGAAATATGAAATTAAGCAGCAACTTTGGTTGAGTAAATGTTTAGACAAAGATGAGACTGTTACCTTTCTGCAGCTTGGGTAGGTTGATACAGTTGGAATATGTACTGACACCTAATCATTGGATGATAGTTCTGTAATTTTTATTTATTTTGGAATGATTCCCTGACAACTTTTTTATATCAGATCAAGTTAAACTGCTGACCAAAGCTCTCTGTGAAAAGTGATCTTTAATTTGTTATCTCAAAGGAGCTTACAGGTAAACTTTTCTGCATAATCATAAATGATTTTTATTTATGTAATATTAAGAAATCAATTATAAATTATTGTTTATGCTATTATTTATGAAAGTTAGGTTTCTCCTACAGAACAGTACATTTTTGTTTACTGTCTAGAAAGTAAAGAGAATAGTCAATGTGTTCTTGAGATATTCAAAAGCACTTGCAGTAGGTGAAAAAGTTTAAATAGTGATTTAAGAATATTTGTCTTACAGGTATTTAAAAAACTTAACTACTTTTGGGGCCGGGGAGTTAGCTCAGTGGTTCTGGCGCCTGTCTTGCAAGCGCAAGGGCCCGGATTCGATTCCCTGGTAACCACATAACAATACTGGGTGTAGAGACCCGCACCCAGCAGCAACCAGTACCACATACCACAGTGCCGGGCGTGGTGGCTCACGCCTGTAATCCCAGCATTCGGGAGGCAGAGGCAGGAGGATTGTGATGTGAGTTTGAGGCTGAGCTTAGGGCCAGCCTGAACCACAAAAGCGAGACCCTGTCTCAAAAAACCTAAAAAAAAAAAAAAACTTAACTACTTTAAAAATATGTTTCCATTGTTTGCAAGGTAGCCAATAACTTTTCATGAGGAGAAATGACAAAATTCATATAAGTATGCAAAATAATAAAATGTGAAAGAATGAAACTTTAAGGTTTTTCCTATTTCCAACCTCCCAAGATCAAATTAAAAATGGTTGATATATAATGACTTATTGAAAAATTCTGAATTGAGCATCAGTGGAGTAGACATTTATCCTACACACTTGCAGTTTATTAGTTCATTTTGTAGTAGGAAGAAAAATGATCTCCCATGAGGTTCATGGCCTAATGTACAGAATTTGTAACTGCGTTAAATTACATGACAAAGAAATAAAGGTGAAGGATGAAATTTGTGTTTCCCATTAGTTTATTTTTAAAATAGAGGGTTGAGCACTTGATTACTCTGGTGGGCCAAATCTAACTTCAAAACCTGTAAGCCTGGAAGAGGAAGGCAGAATCTTCAATGTGAAGGCCACGTGATATGGAAAAGACTGATCAGACTGCATTGGCTATGAACACGGGAGGTATCCATGAGTGAGAGGACATAGGCAGAATCGAGAACTTTGAAAAAACAGATAACAGATTTCTCTCAAGCCTTTAGAAAGGATATACCTCTGTTTATAGCATTTGTGGTTCTTCTAAATAAGAATATGTGGTCATATATGTGGTCATATAAATACTTATACCAAGGCTGATTTGAAAGGGGTACTGTAGGGGAAGACCATACTGATTATGCTCAAAGTACAGCATAAACAGTGAAGGCAGTAAAGTTACCTTCTCAACTGGCACATTTTAAGTAGTGAGTCTGACCGAAGCTTATGTGACTCATAGAAGCGGCTTATAAGCTCTGTGGTAGAACACAGGTTAGCATGATGTTCTCCCTAAAGGCCACACCAGAACCTTGATTTTAGTTCAGTAAGACCTTGTTCACACTTTTGATCTCCACAACTGAGATAATAAATCTAGGTTACTTCAAACCACTACATATATGAGAATGGTACACATATAAGTAAGTAAAATGAGAAGTCTGTTTTGTGTATCATACTGAGGTGAGCATATTTTGTCCTATAGGAAATGGGGAACCAGGGTGTTATGGTTTAGATCTAAAAACCCCCAAAGCTTCATAGGTTTGGCAGATTACTGGGTCAGAGGGAGTTATAATCATCAGAATAGTCACCTACTGAAGAGGTCTGCAGCTAGATGTGCCGCTGGGAGGTGGGTCTTGGTCGGAGGTGACTCTCTGGGAATGTAACCTAGAAGGGGGTCTTCTTGCCATCAGCTCTGCTCTTCTCTTTTCTTCATGGCTGCCCTAGTTAAGTGCCTTTCCCTCTGCCATGCCCCTCTCTTGTCCTCTTTCTGCCTTGGACTCAACTGTCTGCGGACTGCAATTGTGAATCAAATTCAATCAAATTAAATCTCTCTTCCTTTTAAATTGTATATTTTGTTTTTGTTCTCAAGACAAGAAAGTACCTAAGGCACAGGGTGAACAGAAGAGGATAAATTCAGAAGACTGGTAAGAATTATAATGAATAATTAATTTTAACTTTAGGGTTCTAATTAAATTTTCATATTTTGTTGCAGTTATGTTTTCATAAGCTAACTCTAAAAATACCTCCCTTTGTAGCATTTGTGGTTTTTCTGTCACCTAAATACTTATACCAAGGCTGATTTGAAAGGGGTATTGTAGGGGAAGACCATATTGATTATGCTCAAAGTACAGCATGAACAGTGAAGGCTGCAAAGAGTTACCTTCTCAACTGGCACGTTTTAAGTAGTGAGTGACTGAAGCTTATGTGACTCATAGAAGTGGCTTATAAGCTCTGTGGTAGCACACAGGTTAGCATGATGTTCTCCCTAAAGGCCATAGCTGATACTAAATGACTCACAAAGCTATGAGGCCCAGTATGAGATAACATGGTAGCTAAGATCACAGTAACTAACACCCAAGTTCCAATCCCATGACTAACCACTTTCTTAACTAGAATAAGGTTCAAATTAAAACCCTATATTTTTGTTTATTCTGCTCCTAGTTCTAGAATGCTTTATTTTTTTCCTTTATAAATCTTACCTCCATTAATATCCACAGCAACTACATGGTTACATGTCCTCATACATAGTTTACCCTTCACTCTAATTTGATTTCTAATAAACATTAGTTTCTTGGACTAATGAAGGCATATTCTGCTTGCTCAGAACTGTCTGTCCTGGCTCCCCACTCTTTTCTTTGCTTCTTTCTTTAAGTATTTCTTCAACCCTGTTTTGTACACTGGTCAAGAGACTGGAGCCTACTACAAAGGTCTCCATTAACTGGTGTCCAATGTGCGGACTCCATTCAAGTCCCTGAGATTAAATGTGTCGAAGTGGCTTTCATATTCTAGCATAAGCCACCTCCAAAATTCCACTTTTATGTGTTCTACAGATAATAATAAGCCCAGAAGAATAAAACCTGTGACTCTTTCTCTTTGCATATTTTGGTCCTCTCTTTTTTTATCATTTGAATCAGAAATGAAGTGCCCTGTATGACTGCAGGGTCCTTGAAGCTACACCTTCTTTGTGACTGGTGTAAACCTTTCACTTGTTAAAGTCATATCCATTGCAAGGAAGAAGATATGGGGTCCAGGATTTAGCTCAGTGGTTCTAGTATCTGCCTGGAAAGTGAAAGTTCCCAAGTTCAATCCCCAGTAACCATATACCACAGAGCCTGTCGTGGTGACTCATGCCTGTAATCCTAGCAAATAAGAGGCAGAGACAGGAGGATTGCTGTGAATTTGAGGCTGGCCTGCGCTACATAGTGAGTTCAGGGCCAGTCTGAACAACAAAGTGAGACCTTGTTTCAAAAAAAAAAAAAGAAGATATACCCTGAACTCTGGGTTTTACCTGTAAATCAGAAACCATTATGTTACAGATTACTGATGGGAAGGGTCTGTTTCTTGCTTTGTTTTCTTGGCTCCCTACTTTTATAATGTATTTCATCATCACCATCATCATCATTTTTATCCCCATCTTTATCATCATACATCATTTTATTTTGCTCCATATTATATTTGCCCTCAGCTTATATCTCAGATAAATTTAGTTGACTTCCTTTATTGATAACATCTCAGACTCTTTTCCAAAGTAGATTGTTTCCAGATGAAGCAATGTAAAATTTTTCCTCAAATAGAAAACCTCCAATTAATAAAGATTTTTTTATAAATGTTTATGTCCCTTTTATAAATCTTTTAATAATCTTTAATATAATCTTTATATCCTTTTTATAAATCTTTTATCCCTTATGACCTTTCACAACCAATACATTTTTCTTTTTCCTAACAAGAAATAATATTTGAAAGCTCAAATAATCACAATTATATAGTATATGTAACTTGGGAACAATTTTCAGTTAAATATCATTTCATTTTGTTTATCTTTAAATTATTATAAGGAGAAAGTTTTAAAATAACACAAACTATAAAATCTTTCTATTTTACACAGGAAGTAAAATTTCAAATACAGGAGCCAGGGTTTTAGCTCAGTGGTTCTGGCACCTGCCTTGCAAGCGCAAGGTCCCAGGTTCAATGTCCATTAACCACATACAAACATGCTAGATATGGTAACTCATGCCCACCAGCATTCAGTACCACATACTGGAGTACTGGATGTGGTGGCTCACACCTGTAATCCTAGCACTCAGGAAGCAGAAGCAGGAATATTGCTGGGAGTTTGAGGCTTGCCTGGGCAATATGATGAGCTCAGGACCAATCTGAACTACAAAGTGAGACCCTGTCTTAAAAAAACAAACAAATTAAAAATTTTAAAAAAACAAAACACGTCAAATGCAGAAATTAATAAGCAAATATCAAATTAATTACTCCACTCAGTGAATATTCATTAAACATTTACTCTTTATCAGAGATTGCATAAATTTTTATTTACCAGGAATTGTTTAGTGGAAATCCAGAGCTGAAGAAGACACAATTCTTGTCCTCAAAGAGTTCACAACCTACAAAATGGAGAAATATATTTTAATTTCATTATTGTCTAAAGTTTTTATGTTTATAAATTTTTCTAATTATACTTTGCAAAAATGATTAAAATTGTGAAAAGTAAGCCTAAACTTCAGTTAAGTAGAAGATTAAAATGTGTGTCAAGTTTACAAAGGTTTAAAAATCCTATTTTGTGTTCATTTCTCTGTTTTTGAATTTTCTTCACTCTGGGACTATGCATTGTACTGAAAGCATATATTTCTTTTGTAGTAATTGAATATTTGAACAATGTCAACAGCATATTTTGTGAGCTTAGGAGAGTGTAAGAAATACATAGATCACCAAAATGCCATCTCATTAGGTGAATGCTAATTCCATTCTTAACGTTCCTAAGCATTACCAATAATTGTGGTCATGTGTCCTTTGGGTCACTCATGAAGTATTTTCTTAGGAATAACATATATACCTAAATGACATGTTCAAAGTACCTTTAATTATTGAAAACACATACACAAGACAAAACATCTAGAAGCATTATCATGTCAGTTTTCCATTCTGAAAATTAAGATGCTATTCCAAGGAGCTCAACAAAATGGAAACATTCTCTTTTGCTAGGTTTTCAGTAGCACTTATTGAACACCTACTGAATGTGTATATTATATCCAGAAAAAAAGAGATGAAGTTTCAAAAATGTATCAAGTAATCAAAGTTCTCTGAAAAAGAAATGTGTGAAATTATAGGCCACATTCTCAAGGATATAGTATCATGGGACATATGATACACAAAAGTAGAAGAGTATGGCATTTGATGAAGAATTAAGATGTTTAAAGTCAAAAAATATATAATATGGGCCATTAAATGAATAAGGTTACATTTCCCTGAGAGGGCTCATAAAAGATTACATAAAAATAGCATCTCAGCATACTTTTAAATAAAACTAAAAGAGGCCCTCAAATCCAAGAATGAACTCAAATAGTAATGCAAAAAGTTTATTTCAACTACACTAAACTATAATTTAAAAAAAAACTTTCTGTGTAATTTTAAGTCTGGAATAAAAGATAATAAACTTCATTTAGTAAATTAGGCACTTAAAAAATAAACTTGAAGAAATGCTGAAAATAAGGCATAAGTCTGTAACCAAGACTAAAACAATATCATTATCCAGAGAAAGATAATTGAGAACTCAAATTTTAGGGGTATTACTAGCTGTGAATCCATAGGATGGCTGCAATCATTAAATATTCAAATTACAGTGACAGTATTCAAATTACAAGACCCTGAATTCCTTAAGACCCATTAATGCCACTATCTCTATTAATAAATGTTTTCTGTAATAATAATCATCTGTCTCTTTTTCTTGTTATAGTTCCTATAATGACCACTATAATATATCATTTCTCCCAGTACAAGTATTCCACAATGTAACTGCAGATACAACTGCCTCCTGCCCATGTTAGCATCTCTTCTGTAGTAGCTCTTCCCTGACGCTGCAACACCACTCTGGGAGCAGTATTTTCAAAGGTCTAACATCAGAAATGCACACATTCTTGAGAGAGAAGTAGATGTTCCCTGCAAAAGGAACCATTCTTGTAGTATTTCCAGGACAATTAAGTTACATAACTTTATAATTAAGCACAAAAGCATTTTTCATACTAAATCTAAAACTTGGGAACTAACACTATGGTTTATGGTGAGATGACAAACCACCTAATTCTTTCCACTTTCTCCTTTTATTCACAGTTAAGAGTAGAATAAAATTCCCTTGGTCTGTAGCATGAGTAACTTACAAAATACAATTTAGCTCCTCTGGAATAAAAATATGCAATAAAGTCATAGGTACTTCAAATACTTGCTTAAAAATAAATATATTTTAATAAACTTTAAATATGAAACTGTTTAAACTGGACTCAGCAAATGTCACTATGAGCAGATTGAGCAGTTTAACTTTATAGACATATCCAGCTTCAGACGTTTATATTGACAGAAACTGTTTGCTTTTTCTTTATATAACTCAAAGGACAACGAAAATTGTGTGTTCTTTCTTTATTGCATTTTATTGTATGGGGTATCATTTTGTTTTCCAAAACAAATAATCAGATTCCCTAAAGATAAATTGAAACTTCAAGTTCTTAGAATTACTTCCCCTTTTGAAAGATGGATTTATATCTTCTTTTGACTGAGAATCTTTTAAGGGTATATAGCAGAATCTGAATTCAGTTGTAACACTGAACTGAATATCAAAAGCATAAAATGAGTGATGGAAACAGGCTTTCTATCTAAGCCACGATGACAAGAATATAAACCATAAAAGGGAAGGAGACAGAATATTTCAAACAGAAATCTTATCATTTAGAATTTGTTCTGTTGAGATAGCAACTTAGCTCCTAAAGAAAATGATAAAGAAATGAGGTTGGTGTGCTAGAAGACAAGGTAGGTCCTTACTTGGAAGAAATTATTGAACAGAGCAAAAGCTCAGTTACAACCAGTTGGTTATCATGTCCAGATTAAAACTAAACACATATTTAGTACGGTGTTTTGTTCTCTAAACTTCTGACTGATTTCAGATTCATATTTGAAGTATAATCTATAAGCAAAGATTGTACAGTGAGAAAGAATCCAGTAAAGGCAAGAAATTGATGTAGCAGCTAATGTTAATATTCTGATTCACAGTTAAAATCTCTATTTCTTTTCAAGATTTCAGTAACATACCCCAAGAACAAATTTCCTTACATATTAGATTTAACAATTGCTATTAAAATGTATCTTATAAGCCACATTATTACATTAAAACAGACTTTTTATTAGATTTAGAATTCTTATTTAAGGTTATGACATTAGTTTCTATACTGCCTTGCTCTAGGAGTACTGTAAATGCAATTTTCTTGGATAAATCAAACTGTGTAACTCAGGCAGAATGTTTCACTGTAGCCCCGGGTGGAAACGCAAGTCCTTTCATAGCAGGCAACCTAATTATTTTTTATTTTTATTCTTCCTATCAAAAGGGCACATTCATACCTTTTTAAATAGCCTATTAAAATAGACATCTTCCATTTACATATTTCAGTAATACTACACATACTGTGAAATAGCCAACAGTGTTACTCTAGCTCCTGTTAAAATTATTAACTTCTTTCATAAGCAAAACTGTCAGAAGTATTTCATTTGAGGTGAAAAGCTTTGACCTCTTTTCCCCTTCTAGGCATCTTGATTTTGTAGCAGTGAACACTTGTGTACCTGTCAGTCAGTCACCAAGTACTCACTGACCACCCTTGGGTCATATCCACCCACAGCAGGGGGCAGCAAAGAGAGCGTGAATAATGGAATTAAAGATAGTTTTCAGTTCTCATTAGATCAAGAGCTTCAGAACACTTTCCTGATCAAATACTGGTTAGCATGGACAATTTTAGCTTTTCCATCTCTCCCAGAAGATTTTAAATATACGTGGCCCAATATTTTAAAAATGTCCTGTAGAGTAGATAGGATAGAAATGACATATTATCATGTGGAAAATCAGCCTATTTTCAGTACTTAAAATAAGTATTAATATATATTAGAAATAAGTATATATATATATATGTGTATGTATATATATATATATACATATAGGCATACACATATATATGTGTGTGTGTATATATATATATATATATGAGAAATAAGAGAATACCATTAACTCAGTTACTGTCAAACTATAACTCATATAATGAACCACATCAGAAACAAAAATATTCTTTCTACAGAAATAGGTCTCAGGACTTGCTAACCACTAGACTTTCTGAACTTAACTGATGACAGAACATATGCCAGTGAAGGAGAAAAGCAGTAGACCTTTGTTCAGATTTAGAAGTTTTAAAAATGAGACTGAAAACATTATTTGGGCCCTTACAAATCTAGATTTTATGCACTATGATGTCATTAAGCAGCCAGTACTCCTTGGAATTACCTAATCTCAATGTTATTTAATACATGCATAATTTATGACTCCTTTTTTGGATAATATTGTCTAATAAGCAATATATATATATATATATATATATATATATATATATATAGTAAGCCTACATGCTTTGAATACTCATTCTGCATTTGAGGAATCTTCAGCATTATGAGTCATGACCCCCTAAGAAAAAAGTCACACTTCAGGTGCCCTGACTTTAGGCTTGATGTCCAATCTGTAAAGAGGTCAGAAAGGTTCACTTTACTCATTACAAGAAAAAAAAGGTGAAAAATTGAAAACCAATTGTATATTCCATAAAGAAAGATAAACGGAAAAAAGGAAACAAAGCTAATGTATATAGGGGGTGGGGAGTTGCAGGGCAGGGGGCAAGGAGGAAAAATGAGAATCAAGTAATGTCATATTCTGGTACAAACTCTCAATGTTGAATGTGATGATGATGTGTATTCATAATGTACCAATAAAGATTTGAATTAAAAAAAGAAAGATAATCAGGAATCATTTGTCACAAAATGGATACACATTAAGACCACATTGTGAAGTAAAATAAACAAGATACAGAAACTAGAATTTTTTATTGATTTTTATTCTGAGAAGCCCAAAAAGGGAAAAAAACCTGCTATTTAAAGATATAGGGTAGAGGGCCAGGGATTTAGTTCAGTGGTTCTATCGCTGCTTTGCCAATGCAGAGGCCTTATTCAATCCTCATAACCACAGACAACGAGGCTGAGTGTTGTGACTCATGCCCACCAGCATCAGAAGCACATACCACAATGCCCGGTGTGGTGGCTTATGACTGTAATCCCTGCACTCAGGAGGCAGAGGCAGGAGGACTGTTGTGAGTTCCTGGCTCACCTGGGCTACACAGTGAGCTCAGGGCCAGTCTGAACTACAAAGCAAGACCCTGTCTTTAAAAAAAAATAATAAGATAGGATAGAAAGGTAGATCTTTCTCATATGGGAAGGGAATCAAAAGATGGGAAAAGAGGGCAAATAGGGCAAGGAAAGGAGACCGAAAAGGAACTAAGATGTGTTCTGTCCATGTACCGACTCCATACAAGAAATATAAACATTAAGTAGTGCAAACCTGGATTAATAAAAATAAATAAATAAGAAATGGCTGTCATAAAGGAAAACATCTCAAAAACCTATAGATATAGCTAATATAGCTGAAGCCATTGGAGCCATACATCCCAAAGTACACTACATGGTAACTTTGGTGAATTTTTGGAGACTGAATGTAGACTAGAAAGAAAGCAGAAATCTTCCAGGGTCTGTAGCCTGCATATAACTTCCAAGAAGCTTATTTCTTAGTGTGAGGATCACAGATGTCTGTTCTAGATATGCACTGTAAAACAAAACTAGAATTTTCTCTATTACCAAGATCTTACATCAAGAGAAAAGACATTGAAATATCAGTTATTTTTTAACCTTTTATAGTGGACAGAAGGACATAGGGAAACAGGACAACTAAAAGAGTGGGATTGAATAGTACGGTCTTGGAACTCTTCCCATACTTCATATGATATCACCACATAAAGAGAGCTTGAGGAAGTTACAGATAAAAGATCCACAGGATACAAACTCTGTGAGAGAGAAGAAAGTGAAGAAGGAAGATAAAACATTAACATTAACAAACAAAATTATGTTAAAGAAACCTGAAGTTTCAGACACCTATAACTACAGTGAGGTTAATCTGGTTACTCTTTAACCTATGCAACTATGAATAAAAAAGTATAACATTATCAGAGAAATGAGGATTACATAAAGGAATCAAAATGAAATAGACAAAAAATATGATAATGGAAATGAAGAATGCCTTCTATGTTATAATCATTCAAATTGATGCAAAAAGGAAAAGAATAAATGAACATTAAAATGAATCAATAAGTATCTGTCAAACTAAAATCCAATGCATAAAAAAATTCCAAATCACAGAATTAAGCAGAATAAATGGGAATATCTTAGACATTCTCAATTGTAAAATATGTGTAATTTAGAACAAGAAGGAGAAAAAAAGAAATATGGAGCAAGAATAAGGTGTAAAGTTATAATGGCCAGGAATTTGAGGAATTTAATGGCAGACATAAAACCACAAGGCCAGAATGCTATGTGAATGTTAAAAAATTAAAAAGTCCACTAAATTAAGATATCATATTCAAATTATAGAAATCAAAGACAAAGAAAAAAGCCAGAGCAGGAAAAATATAAAAACAAAAACTATTTTATTTATATAGAAACAAAGATCACATTATAGTGTATTTCTTGTTAAAAACCACCCAAGTGCAAAGATGGGAAACCAAGTTATATGTTTAAAAAAGAAATGCCAGATTCTTAAAATAATTGAAAAGAAAATATATCAAGCTGGAATTATATATCCAGTGAAAATATCTTGCAAAATAAAGGATATTTAATAATTTACTTAGACTACTATAAACTAAAGGAATTTACCTCCATTTAACCTATTATGCAAGAAATGTTAAAGATATTCTTTGGGGAAAAGGAGATTTATATAAGTCATAAACTAAGATCTCCATAAAGAAGGCTCAAGGGAAGCTTCTAAAAATATTTTAATTAATGGAAAATATATATGTACTCATCAAAACTTGGGGGATGCTGCAAAAGTAGTAAAGAAAAACGGATAGATTTAAATATTTTAGAAAACAACAAATTGGGAATTTAGAAACCATGGTACAATATGAGAGAGAGAAAACAATATAAACATAAAGCAAGTGAAAATCGCAAATAGTAAACTGCTAGGTTGTATCTAGATGTCTTTCCAAATCCTCATGTGGTCATAAGAGGAGCTTTTCAGGAATGGCAGGTTCTACGGCGTGAGATGCTGGGATTAAGTGTGTGGTGCTGGAATTAATGGAGCCTCGTCCTCCATATGGAAGGCACCAATCCACCAAATTATAACCTCGGTGGAGTATAAAGGAACAGAAAGAAGGCTACTGCTTCTGCTGTTTCTTGTTGCTTTACTGCCTGCTTCCCAGCCTGTTTTCCCATTGACTGCTTCTTCTCTGTCATACCTCTGCCATGTCACCCCACCTTGGAGACAGCCAACTATGGACTCTGAAACCTCTATGAAACCTCTGCATGAGCTGAATGAACCTTTATTCTTTTAACTTTGAAAATAGCTAAGACATAAACTTAAAGCACAAATCAGGGCTGGTGATTTAGCTCAATGGCACAGAGCCTGCCTTACAAGTGCAATGTCCTGAGTTTGATCCCTGGTACAAAAAAGAAAAGAAAAAAAGCCACAAATCAAGGAAGTTAAAAGAGAAAAAGGAAATCATCAATAATATCTAAAGTTGGTAACTTTATAATTTCTAAACATCTATTCAAGTAAACTAAGCTATGAGAGACATAAATTACCAATATTACAAATCAAAGAGAAATTATGACTAATTACACATACATAAAAAGAACAATGAAGGACTGATATTAATAATTCCATCTAAAAAGTTCTTATCTTAGAAGAAGTGGGCCAATTTCTTGAAAACACAAATTACAAAAATTCATACAAGAAGAAATAGAACTAGATAAGCCTGTATCTATTTAAATATTTGATTTAACAGTTGAAATTTTTCAGCAAACACCCACTGACTCAGATAGTTTCGTTGGTGAATGTTACCAAGCATTAAATAAAGAAAAAACACAAATACATCACAATCATTCAAGAAAATTCTATTTCCCAGATTGCTTAGCAGTTAGGATACAAAGCATATGGCCTTGGTTACATAGACAAGACATTCCCTCAAAGACTATATTTTGGCAAAAGTCAAGGAAGTTATTATCAATGAACAATTTCTGAAGGACAATTTCCTTCAGGCGATGGACACTCACCTACTTTAGGGGTTCAGGTGAAAAAAGATCAATCTCTATGAATGATTTCAATAATGCTCCTAACTATACAGACTCCATGGATTCTTATATATATTTTTTTATTGAATACTGTGCATGATTAATTTTCCTAACACAAGTCCTATGTGTTAGACAATCTGAGAAACTCTGTTTATCCATAAGTTCTATCTCATACTAGATCATCTGAGATACTCTATCCATAAGTTCTGTCATATTAGATTTCATGCATCGACTCATTTTAAAGAAAGAAAATGCTTATCTCCTTGAGAAAGTTTTTAATAATTATAAATCAATAGCCTTTCTAATTAAAACAAG
Source organism: Petromus typicus (assembly GCA_004026965.1). Lineage (NCBI taxonomy): Eukaryota > Metazoa > Chordata > Mammalia > Rodentia > Petromuridae > Petromus > Petromus typicus. The sequence goes on along the minus strand of PVIR01004292.1, from coordinate 29,821 downwards.
TGCTACATTATAAACTATTCTCCAGTAGCAATCTAACATAATTACCAGAAGGACTAGCTTAGTTTAGGAAAAAAAGCATGGGTTTTTTAATTTATGATTTCCAGTTGTGTTATGTTAGGAAAGTTACACAGATTCACTAAATCTCTATTCCCCTCTAAATATGGATAAGAAAACCTACTTCCTCTGGGAAGCAGTATCCCTAGCCAATTTCCCTTATTTTTGACTAACAAAATTCTAATTTTAGTGAGATATCAGGTAGCAATGTACCATTCTAGGTGACATCTTTTGATTGACAGTCATCCTATCTGCGAGCTAGCCATGTTTTGTTCCATGTGTGACCCACCTCTGAAGAAACCTCAGAGAGCAGACATTGAAGATTTCTGAAAGCCAGAGAGAAAAAGTGAACACAAACTCAAAAGCCTTCTTTCTTCCTGCCTTTGAGGACAAGCCTGCAAAGACTCCATTTTTAGAGCTGCAGCACCATCTTACCACTAGCTAGGATATGAAGAACAACAAAATAGCAGGGAAATAGTGCCAAAATTGTCAATTCGTTATCTAAAGCCATCCTTAGAACCAGTATTCCAGAAAATATATCCTTTAATTTAAATCAGGTTTTCAGCATTCTTTCTGAAACACTGAATCATAACAGCTGAATGAGAAAACTTTTTTAAACAGAAGAAAGACAAATTAGTGTCCTACACTAAGCTTTCTCAGAACTTTCCCTCTCACTCAGTTAAACCCAAATAATACTCATTATTTTCTCCAATCTCACCAATAAACCTGACATAATCTCTTACTTCTTTCCTCCTTGCTCCCTTGCTCTAGCTCTTCTTGGCTTCTTGATGTTCCTCCTAATCCCAGAAAAGGATCTCCCTAAAGATATTTGCTTCGACTCATCCCTCCATGTACTGCTCTCCAGGCATACAACCAATTGACTCCCACCCACCCCTCTTTACCCAAGCCTCACTGTCTTCATAGGATCCTTCCCAACTTCCCTGTCTATATGCTTAACCAAACACAATTACCCTACGTTGCAATTTTATTTTTCCTATAGCAGTTTTTCACAGTGAAGCATTTAATTATCTATGACGATAACTATACATTATCTAAAGATGGAGAGAAGCTACATGAGGACAGGTGTCAGTGTCTCAATGTGATGCCTGATTTAGGAATGCATGAATGTAAAAAAATCCCTTTAGACACCCTAGCTGTTTAATAAATCCTCCCATAATTGCTGTGAAACTTTTTGTTTTCCTTCCTTCTGTCTGGCCCAGCCATATTTTAGCATACACCTGGATCTTGGTTTTTAGCCTGTTCTTTCTCTCTGTAACTCCTCTTCCCTTCATGCTCCTTCTGTCCATACAGTGCAGCTATATTGCCTATGGTCATTTCTCCTGATTTTTCTCTCCGCTTATATACTGGCTTTCTTATTAACTGAGCAAAATATTATTGTTTTCATATGGCTGAAAAACACTTCATCATCAAATATGCTAGGCTTTAGACTTTCATTGAAGAATATGTTTCTGTAAGCTACTAGGTATTCCATTATGCTTTCTCCCACACACAGTTAAAATAAATGTGATTATAATGCATTTATGCTCTTAGGTGACCAATTAATAAAGATTTTTATATGGCATACCCCAGGCCCAGGGTGCATATGTGTGATGGTAACTGGTCAAGAAAGCAAGCAGATTTAACATCCAGAACAATAAACTGGAAAATGAAAGGTCAAGAGAACTGTGCAATGAATTACTGTACAAACTAGAGTTCAAGTCTCTGCCACTCAGATAGAAGGACAAAGGTCTTTTCACAGCATAAAAGAAGTTGTTCTAGGAGCAAAGAAAGGTACAAATACAGTAAATTTGAAGAGCATAAAACATGTTAGTCAAGGATACATATCTTCTTAATGAATCTTCTCTTCAAGGAAAGGTATAATATATGATTTATATCTTACAAAATTGAAACTGTTGACTCATCAAACACATTTAAAGAATTGCTGTTTAAAAAGATACTCTGTTTCATTCTTTCCTTCAATAAGGTTATTTTCAGACTGTGTTTTTAATGCAGAAATTTCCAATTCTCAGTGGCTGTCATATTGCCAACTGAAGAAGTTATTCATCCACGAAGGCTTCCTTTGTTAAAATACACACCGCATTATTTATTCAATCTGAATGTTTAATGAATGCATACAAATTCAAATGTCAACGTGGCTAAACTAAAATTACATTTCTATCAAGGAAGAAGGCTTCTCAACACAAAATAAGGATTTTGTTTTAAGGTGAAAGAGTTGAACAATGAATCCTAAATCATTCTGTAAAAAGTAAATGACAGACAAGTATAATAGAGTCCCCTAAAAGGTTATTTTAAAAACAAATATAAAACTACACCTTTAAAAAAGGAATGGTATAATTATTTCATTTTATAGCAAAGAAAATAGATCAAAATGAAGGTTTGCATTCTATGTCATGAAGAAAATTGGCAAAAATCATTTTTCAACTGTTATAAGTGATATAATTTAATAAATTTCCCTATCCATTCAGAATGGAGTGCAGCGAGCGCTAGTCATAGATGCTCTTAATAAAATATTTGAGCACAATTGGCATGTATTGAGGAATCTGACCATAAGAAAGATTCGGTAAAATTACTTTTTCAACTACATGTGAAAGATTTCTCAAATAAAATTTCATGCCCAAACATGTTATTGTAAGAAGTTTCCTCTTTCGTAGGTTGTGTGGGGGAGCTAACACATTGGAAATGACCATATCCTCTCAATTCTCTCTCAGTAAACCTGTGCAAGAAAGGACTTTCTGTAGAACCAGTGTTCAAAACCTTCCCAGATAACAGGAAGCCACATGGAAGTAAATTTAAACTCACTGTCTTTATAGATGCTGCTCAGCAAGGTTACTCCTTCTGCAGATGGCACAGATTGCTGAGAACAGTGCGATTGCTGCATGGCTGAGAACCCAGCTGCTGAAACACTTTGTCATCAAAGTGACCACTCCCCTACAACAAAAATAGTGTCCACCTCTAACCCATTTCCCATAAATAGTAAATATTTTCACAGTATCCATAAGCTAAGCTTTATTATGTGTAAAAGTATGAGGAAAGAAAATGAGACAAAAATGATTCACTGTCATTGAAGTTTCAGCTGCTACAATGGAGTACAACAAAATGGTGATTAATAAAAAGTAAAAAATGTCTTTCACAATTCACAACCCCACAGTCTGAGTTCACAGTGCCAACATGAGCAGGTTCTGGGGAAAGGCTTCTTCTGGGTGGCATACTAATGACTTCTTGCACCTTTTTATGGTACAGAAAGGTAGAGATCTCTTAGAGTTCCTTTATAATGACACCAATTTACTCAAAGAAACTTGCTACATTTCACAAAGCCACCATTTTTATTACTATCACATCAGAGTTAATATTTCAGACATAGGAATTTGGAGTGGACACAAACATGCATTCCACCGCAGACAGAAACCTTCTAGTACCATTTTTCATATGTAAATTATCTACTCATGTTGTTTAAGAGAATAAAAACTTATCACAGAATTCTGCACACAAACTGCAACTGTTATGCACCCTAAAGGAAGCTACTTAGTTATCTGCCTAAAGAACAGCTCAAGGGAAAATCAACACACAACTGGAACATCCCAACATTAGTGAATTTCAATTTGATATAAATTTAATTCTTTCTCAGGCAGAGATACTAACCTAAATTAAATGATTTAAGAGTAAGAGGTAATTTATTGTCTCATGTCACTAAAACAGTAAGGTTAGTTTGCAGGTAGGGACTTACACAATATTAAAAAATGAAGCCTGTATGCCTTGGTGATTCTAAGTTCTAGATTCATCTCATTAAAAAATGTGATCTCCTATTACATGACAACAGATTATGACCCATTTCAAAATCTGATTCAGGTTAAAAGTTCAAGATTTTTGAATGAGAATTAAGAGTCTTCTTAAGAAAAACATATTAGTTTTTTCCAGAAGGCCCTACAGAAACAAGATAAGGTTACATATTGGAAGAAGGAATATATGCTGCTACTGAATACTGCATTAAAATTATTTAATATGTGAGGACTAAAATTACGCTTTGTTCCATCAAAGCTTCTCCCTTGCAAAGTGAATAATATCACATTCTGTAACTGAAGAGTTTAGTGATAACACTGAAGAAATGAAGATACTGTGTTCAATAACACATGATATATTCAATATTATTTCAACTACATAGTACCATGATAGATTTAGAGCTATAACAATGAATGACTCCAAGGACACAAATCCAAGGTGACCTTTATAGGTTAATCATCCAACAATAATAATATCTAAATTTTGTCAAGTTCATATGGCACAGTCATGAATGGTAAGGATATGAGCCATGCAAAACTCATATCACTTTGTTTTTTAAAATTGATTTTATTTGTACATTTTATACATATATTATGGTCATATTCAACATTGAGAATTTGTACCTGTCCATGACACATCTTGATTCTCATTTTTCCCCATTCCCTGCTCTCCCTACAACTTTCCAACTCTTATATACATAAGTTTTGTTTCCTATTTTTTACTCTCAATTTTTTACCTCTCTTCTTTACTTTCCCCTACCTACCCTTTCCCTCTTCCTTTTGCACATTTTCTTCCTAGTTCATATTATCTATCACACATTTTGATACTCATTATGTTTTGTTTCTAAGAGATTATTTCTGATTTATGTTTTAGTAGATCTTTTCAATAGTGGCTCAGACAGTTCTGGTGTTTGAGCTTCAATTTGCTCTATTTCCATTTTTTCCTAGATTCCCCTGTGGTGATGATTTTTGTCTAAGTTTTTCATTTTTTTCCCTCATTTCTCATTTTTTGGTTGTGGCTGATGTTTTTGATTTAATTCCTGGCCTGCTGTCTGGGCAAAGTTTATTGCAAGTCTCATTCTTCTTAGTAATTGGAACTCTTAGATGATTGCTCCTCCCTGGGTAGTCTTTGGATCTGTAATTATCCTTAAGTGATATCAGTTCTGGCATACGATGGAAAGTACTTGAACAGAATATTCACTTCATCTCAGTTGACATAATACAATCAGTATCATCAACAGCATCAAACACAGCATAGGAAATGAAAAGCTTTGGTAATTAATATTCTGATAATTTTAACTTCATGAATTAGATCTGTGACCATATGCCAAAATTTAGAACTAATCAGAAATATGTTTACAACATACAGATCCTTCAGTCTAGCAGCATTACCCTTTGGGCATAAAGGGTTACCAGGGAGTTGGGATAGGAGTAGAAAGATAGAAGAAATAGGGTTAGAGGATTTATAAAGATCACACAGTCTGCATGAAACTAATAGAGGCTAGAAGACAAAATAGAAGGGATAAATATAAAACAAAATAGACTAATAACAGCAGGACCACTAGAAACTGTATTCACCCTCCCTAAAGAAAGGGAGAATAGGAAGGATTGAAATGTATTAACTTCTGAGAACTGAGTTGTTTCACTTTAGAAGAAGAGAAATAATACAAAATACATTTTCAGACCACAGTGGAATTAAATTAGCTATTAATAAGAGAAGGCAGGATAAACATACAAGTTGAACAACATATTAAAATAATACAAAGGAGGGCTGGGGATTTAGCTCAGTAGTTCTGGTGCCTGTCTTGCAAGCACAAAGGCCTGGGTTCAATTCCCTGGTAACCACATACAATACTGAGTGTGGAGCAACCAGTACCACATACCACAGTGCTGAGCATGGTGGCTCACACCTGTAATCCCCGCATTCATAGGTAGAGGCAGGAGGATTGCTGTGATGTGAGTTTGAGGCTGAGCTCAGGGTCAGCCTGAACTACAAAGCGAGACCTTGTCTCAAAAAAAAAAAAATTAATTAAAAAAGAATAATAATAATACAAAGGAAAGCTCAAGAAATTTTAAGAATACTTAAAATTGAAGTACAATCTATTGCAATCTATATATGCACAAATAATTGTTTTGAAGGTTGTTTATAGCACTAAATGCATCATGTATTCTGAATATTCTAAGTTTTCACATTAGGATAATAGAGAAAGAATGGTAATCTCAACCATGAAATATCAGAAGAAAACAATAACAAAATAAAACATAAGTCAATGAAATAAGCAATTCAATATAAAGCTATCAATCTAGGGGCTGGGGATATAGCTCAGTGGTTCCGGCGCCTCTCTTGCAAGTGCAAGGACCTGGGTTCGATCCCTGGTAACCACATAACAATACTGGGTGTGGAGACTCACCCCAGCAGCAACCAATACCACATACCACAGTGCCGGGCGTGATGGCTCACGCCTGTAATCCCAGCACTCGGGAGGCAGAGGCAGGAGGATTGCTGCGATGTGAGTTTGAGGCTGAGCTCAGGGCCAGCCTGAACCACAAAGGGAGACCCTGTCTCAAAAAACCTTAAAAAAAAAAAAAAAAAGCTATCAATCTAAATGTTGATTTTTAGATGATCGATAAACCCTAAAAATGTCTAGCCAAACTAACCACAAACAAGAATCAGAAAGTCACAATTCCTGATATCAAATATGAAAAATGGCTAATTCTTACTGACCTCAGGAAAGAACATAAAAGTGTCCTGCATGGATTCAATATTTAGGTTTATAAATTTAGGAAGGGTGGTTCACTTCTTTGAACAATGCAAACGACCAAAGCTCATAAAAGGAGCAACAGTCTGGAGAGGTTGTATCAATTAAAAGTTGCTGACTAATTTAAACAGTGAGGGTCAACTTGATTGGTGTGGGAGCAACTAGGGGATGAGTCACACCCACAACTGGTATGTTCAGACAGGTCATGGACGTGTGACCGCGGATCCTTTGTCTAGTCCCGCACACCCTTCTTCTTCTGCTCTGTTTCCTTGCTCTGCCTCCCAGCTTCCCTGCACCAAGCAGCTTTGCTCTAACACACTCTGATATTCTGTCTCAGAGACAGACAGCCACGGACTGAAACTTGTGAAACCACCAGTCAAATAAACCTCTCCTTCTTTAAGTTGTCAGGTATTATGTCTGACAACAGGATATCTAACAGGATATCTAAAAATATGAAGTACCACAAAAATATCAAACATATAACATTGCTTTCTGTATGAGGTGAAAGATAAGGGTGGATTTTAATTTTCTACAGGTGAAGCTAGGTTTTTCCTAGAACTATTTGTTAAAAATGCTGGCTATCCTTCAATGTGCCTTTTGGGTACCACAAAGTCTAGAATCACATGGCTATAGCTGTGTCATTTATTTACTTGTCCTTTTTTTCAATTCTACTGCTGTTTATGTCAGTTTTTATGCAGGCATTTTGTTATCTTTGTTATTATAGCTGTGTAGTATTTTTTGAAATATCATATTTCAATAGTGCTCTGTTTGCTGCAGGTTGCTTTTGTTATACAAGATCCTTTGTGTTTACATATGAATTTTAGAGGGTGTTTTTCTGTCTGTTAAAGAATGTCATTGGTGTTTTGATGGAGACTGAAATGAATCTGTAATTGTTTTATATAACCTGGTCATTTTCACGATGTAAATTCTACTGATCCGTGACCACGGGGGGTCTTTCCATTTTCTAGGGTCTCAATTTCTTTGGTACCATTTTCAACATAAAACTTCAGTCTCTTTGATTATGTTGAAATTATTCTCCTGTTCTCTTTTTTGGTGGATTTATTATTAGGATATAAAAGAGCCGCTAATTTGTGTATGTTATTTTTTTACCCTTCCATTTTACAGAATGCAGCAGATCGAAAAGTTTTCTTGTATCATATCATCTGTAAATAGGGTTAATTTGAATTATTCTTTTCTATTGAAACCTTTTCATTTCTTTTTTTGATTAATTGTAGTTAAAATATCAAACACCATATTTAACAGGATCATCAAGAGTGAATATTTTTATCTTCTGCCTGCATTTTAACCCACACTCAAAAAAAACAATTATACATTTTCTGTCACATGTAAAATTTAGAGAAATAATTAAAACAATATAAAAATAAAAGAGAGATTATTAAAGAAGGAAAGGAGATCAGGAGGGGAGAGAGAAAGGTAAAAGGTAAATTGGGAGAAGAAATGTATGTACTGTGCATATATGAATATGTAAACTGAAACGCATTGTACTATGCAATTATTATGCACTAATAAAAATAAGAAAGAATAGACCTTAATATTTTCACCTATAAATTCTATCAAATATTGAAGAAATTGAGTCATGAAGAATTTCTTCTAGAAAATAGTAGGCAAAGAACCATTTCATAATTTACTTAACAGAGTTTCATTACTCTAATATGAAAACCAGAGAAGAAATTGTAAGGAATGAAAGCAAGAGTGTAATCACATTTTCAATTATAAATGCAAATGTTTGCACCAGAATATTAATGTATTTGATCCAAAAATCTACAAAGAATTATTAATAAAAAACTGAATTACATTTATTCCAAGTATGAAAAGGTGATATAACACTTAAAATTCAATGGATCTTCAAGTTATGATTGTTCTAACATACAAACAACTTGGGTTATTAGGTTAATGGGTTGGATCTGATGGCTAACACCTGTAATCCCAGCACTGGAGAGGCAGAGGCAGGAGAACTGCCAGGAGTTCGAGGCTAGCCTAAGATACACAGTGAATTCAGGGTCAGCCTGAAATACAAAGTGAGAACTTGTCTCAAAAGACTAAAAATAAATAAATAAATAAATAAGTTAATGGAAGATTCATCTGCCCCCTGTTATCTATTGCGTGCTCTCAGGTGCAGATTCAGATCTCAGCTACACTGACTTACAACCAACTTGAATCACAACCAGCCCTTAGGAACCAATCTAGTTCATAAGTCAAGGGTCCATTGTAATTAAACAACAATAGTGACAAATTAATTAAAGAATCACATACTGAATTTGAAGCAGAAAAAGCATGTAAAATATATAACGTTATTTCTGAAAGTGTTACCAGAAAACCAAGCACAGATGGTGATTCCTTCAAATTGATAAAGGATATCCAACAAGTGTGCTTCATAATCAGAAACTGATATTTTCTTCTAGCAGTTAGGAACAAAGCAAGCATGTTCTCTGTTTATAAGGGTATTCCACACTATCCTTGGAACAGCAATAAAATGAGAAAAAAGAACCACATAGATTAAGAAGAAAGAAAAAATACTAGTTTTACTCACAAGATAACATAATTACTTAGGAAAAAAAAATTCCCAAGAACCTCCAGTTTCAGAAACCAAGGAGTAAATATGGAAAAATTTAAGGGTCTGAGATTAGCTACTTTGATTTAAAACATAAATGATAGAACTTAATTTTTTTTTAATTTTAAGTACAAGTAAGATATCACCAAAAATGAAATGACTATGTTAAATACACATATATATGTATATAGATATAAAATTTCTATGCAGAAAGCTACAAAACTTAACGAAGAGGATCAGTAAAATCTACATAAAATGAGAGATGTCTGTATCCTATATTAAGATGTCTGTTCTTCTCCAAATTATCTACATATTGACTATAATTCCAATAAAAATCTTAGCAAGTTATTCTGAGGAAATAGCAAATGGATCGCAAAGTTTATACTGAAGTTGAAAATAGCAAACAAAGTCCTGAGGAACATGAACATAGGTGAAAATTCATATAACACAATTTCAAATTTACTATAAAAGCAAGGTAATAAGAAGAATATGGCATTTACAGAGAAATGACATAGGTCGGTATAAGAAAATGGAAGCCTAGAAATACACCCAAAACAAACATACAGTCAACTCATATTTGAATAAAAGAGAAAAGGCAATTCAAAGAAGGAAAAATGACCTTTTCAATAAATTGTGTTAGCATTACTGTATATCATTTTTAAAAATAAACACCCACTATACATCTTATACCAAAAAATTCTCCAAATATATGAAAGACAATGTAAAACTACAAAATTTATAGGAGAAAATATGAGGAAATTTGATATAACTTTTTATTCAAATGAGTGTTTAGATACTGCATAAGTGTGTGCCTTTGAAACATAGACAGATTGGATTTATTAAAAATAAATTTGTTCTGTAAAGCCAAAAATAATAAAATAACAAGCTTTACATGCTTAGAGAAAATATTTGCAAAATATTTATCTGACAAAGAACTTGTGTGCAAAATATAAAGAATTGAAAATTTAACAATAAGAAACAGTCCAATTTAAACATAGATACAATATTTGATAATTCATTGTAAAAGAATTATCAGAGGCATGAAAACATTATCAACAAAAAAGATATAAACAGGCATATGAAAGGATTATTAGCATCATGTGTTAGTAAGAAACTGCATACATTAAAATCACAATGAGATATAACTCCACATCTCTTATAATGGTTATAATCTGATAAAATGATGATATCAAATTCTGACAGTGATGCGAAATAACAGAAACTCTGATTTTAAAGAAAAGTTGTATGGTTGCTTAGAATAGTTTACAATTTCTCATAAATCAAATATATCATATCATGCAATGCAATAATTGCATGACAATTATGGTAGCACATGCCTAGAACCCTAGCACTGAGCAGGCTGAGGCAGGAGGGCTGCTGAGTTGAATGCCAGCCTCATCTACATAATGAATTCAAAGACAGTCTGAACTACACAACCAGAGCTTGTCTTTTTAAAAAATCCAGAACTGGGCCGGGGATTTAGCTCAGTGGTTCTGGCGCCTGTCTTGCAAGCACAAGGACCCAGTTTCAATCCCCAGTAACCACATACCATACTGGGCATGGAGACTCATGCCCCGCAGCAACCAGTACCACATACCACAGTGCCGGGAATGGTGACTCACACCTGTAATCCCAGCACTCGGGAGGCAGAGGCAGGAGGATTGCTGTGATGTGAGTTTGAGGCTGAGCTCTGGGCCAGCCTGAACTACAATTACATTCCTAGTCACTGGTTCAAATAATTTGAAAACTCATGTTTACACAAAAACATGTTTTTAATAATCTTATGTATAAAGGAAAGCTTTATTCACAAAGTAGTGATACTAGAAGTGGTGAAGGTGTTTTGCAGTGAGTGAGGAGATATACAAGCCACACATTGGGGTGCTAATGAGTAATAAAAAGGAAAGAACTGCCAACAACTTGGATTAATCATGAGTGCATAGCAGTAGCTTCATGATGCCAGTCCAAAGTAGCTACGTACGTAATTTACCATTCCAATTAAACAGTGCTCTGAAAAAAGAAGAAAAGCAAGAAAGGAAAAACAAGCATTTTCGAGGAGTTTACAGCAAAATAAGTATAACTGAAGCAGCAAAGCATAAGGAAATGGTTAGCATGGTGTATCCTATCAGATTCTATAACCATGGATACATGCCCAAACTCATCACTGAAAACAGAAAATACATGGAATTTTAAGTCAGTTTAGGAATAGGAAGAATTCAGGATGAAATTCATAGTGTAACCAAACATTGAATTATCAAGTGTTAAACCATTTAACATGGAGACAAAATAGGGAACAGTAATGGAAAAAAACTAGAACCTTTAAGAATAAACATTAAGGACATTATGTATCAGCACTGTGCAACAGGTTGTCAAGATTTTGCACAATGCAAAGAAAATAATCATTCTCCTGCTGCTAAATACCTTTTGCAAAGGTTGAGTAATTAAGCAAATGAATGACAGATCATGAGACAGTTTTCTCACTGTTAGACTAAGAGTTTATTGATAAACCACACAAAGAAGCTATGGTGATTTCCGTGGTGAATTGATTGGTGTCAGAGCCAATAACATGAACTGAAGTGTGAATATTCTTTCAAGAATATGTAATTGGACCAAGTGAGCCAAAGTGAGGTGCCAAGGTTAACATTAACAGAGGGTTATTTCCTGGATATAATGTGGCAATAATGGTATGGTGCTCCATAGTCTCTTCCCAAGACACATAACTAGCATAACCACGGAAAAACATCAAGAAAAGAAAAATATTAAAAAGAATCCCACAGAATGCCCTGTCACTACTTATCTAACCAGTCACTACTACTAAAAACATCTGTAAAACTTTGAAAAACAGAAACAGTCAGCAGAGTAAGGTAATAAACAACTGGATGGACTGTGAAGCCTTGCACAGTACTCTGAAACACACAGATATTAGGTAAAAAGAAGCAAATATGAATAAAGTAGAATCTTTCAAATTAATACATTTAATTTGTATTGATATCATTAACTGTAACCAAAGTACCATGCAAATGTAAGATTCTGATAATAGGGAACATGGGTAAGTAAAATAATACAATTCTTTAAGTGCTCTGAAATTGTAAATCTTTTCCAAAACACAAAAATCATTAAGAAATACAATTTTCAAAATAACTATGAGGCCAATTCTCTCCCACTAGACAGTTCCTCTTCAACCATATGAAAGAACACCGTTAGTAACTTTTGTGCGACAGTCATAGAAGATAGATCAAATAGTTCTTGACAGCAAAATAAACTTTAATAACACAAAAACTGAAGCTGTTCTCTAAAGAGCGCCTCTGTTGAGGTTTTAAGTAGAAATAAACCACATTTGAGCTTTAACTTTTTATCTTCTTTACATGAAAGATAACAAATAGCCTGCTGCAGCATGCAGGCCATAAATTCACTTCCACTACATTATACTATATGGATATCTTTTAATTCTACAGAATATCTTAATTAATTAGTTGTTTTCATTAACTTTCGACAGTGTTCAAAAAGATTTGTTGAGATTTTCTAGGAGAGACTTGACTCAGCTTTATTTATAATGCATTCAAAAGAGGAAAGACTAGGAAAAGCACATACATATTATGCATATCAAATTTAAATTTCTCAAACTTACAGAGAAACATAAAAGACAGGAAAATGTAGTGACAACAGAGGTTGAGGAACATCACGGTTCTGCTGCACAGAAAACTGTGGCCAGGTGTTTTATTTCCTCTCATGGGCCACTAACAAATGTAAGTAGAATTGGAAGAAATACCAGCCTTTTTAGAAAACAAATTGCATGTTATATGTACATGTATATCATATCTAATATTCTCTCCATGGGAAAATAAGTTTATAGCATATCGTGAAGAGAAATATTTTAGGTTAATCCTATAACATGATGCCAAAGTAATATTATTGATACTTTATAACTATTTGATTAAAAGTTTTTAAGTAAGGCAGCAGATTTTATTTCGTGTAATATAATGTTAATCTAATTTGGGTTTAAATTTCTTTTAGCTTACCAAAAAGCATCTTAGTGGTTTTATATTCCAAAATCTACAATTAATTTTATTTAGAATGTTTCTAAAAGTCCTAAAAGTGAATGGAAACATCGTTAAATCAAAAGAATATAACAGATTTTTTTTTCAGTAAGACTGCTTTTTGCAATAATAGGAAAGAAATCTGTAAAAGTTATATGAGGCCGAGTATTCTTTATGAAGAAGACACAAAGGCTAGCCGCGCATAAAATTTCAGAGTTTCAAATGAAAGAAGCCCACCAAAGGTTGGGATGAATCTTTTGGTTCAAATTCAAACCTAATCATGTGTCTCATAAAGAAGACTTAGCAACGTGTTCAAAAGAAATTATTGACTTGCTCAGATAAAGCTTTAAATCTCCTCCTAGGAAATCAGAAAAGTCTAAATAAGAATTTGTCTTTCGGTGAGATGAAGGAATAAAAACAACCTTAGGAAACTGAATACTGACTTAATGGATTACTGATAAGACTTCCAAATAAAGATCGTGTTCATCTTCTTCAAATGAAATATATCTGTAGCTCCAGTGTTACTTTAGCTGAGGTGCACAAGAACAAATATTATCTCAAATATTTGAAAAGTAATTTTGTATTTATTTTAGGGAAAACTACATTTCTTTCCCATACAATTTTTGTTTGCATCTCTACCCCTTATCCTCCCACCAAAAAAGTAAAGAAAGCTGTTGAATTTCTCTTGTATATCTGTCCCTACTTTTTCAGAACTTATATTGTTGTAAACTTACTGTTATCACTTACTGGTTTGACCTGCCTCTTCAAGAAACTTAAGACAACTTATATAAATTTTTTGAAGTAATCTGTAGAATTAAATCAGAAGTTAGATCACAGAATAAAGTGATGGTAGACAGTCCATGATCCACTGTCTTAAGATTTTCTGTTCTGGTCTATAATCTCCATTGTTCACAGTTTTCTAAGGGAACCACTTTCTAGAAGGAAAGTGAGCAAACTAGCAGTTTTTCTACTTATTGTTTCCTTTTTTGTATATATTATGGTCACTAGTGGAAATAAAAATTAGAGATTCAGGTTCATAAATTTAGGTTTGGTGTAGCAACATCATTAAGAATGGTAGCAGTTCAGGAGGTTAATAAGGGAATTAAATAAAGGGGAAGGAAGCAGGGGGTATAGAGAAGAGACAGATTGTGAGATGCTACAAGAGAGCTAACTCCAGAGTTTCAAAACTTCCAAATTTAGGGCCAGAAATTTAGCTCAGGGGTGCCACCACCTGCCTGGCAAACACAAGGTCATGTGTTCAATCCCCAGTACTAAATAAATAAATATCCAAAATTATTTGACTTGTTAAGGAAAGAAAGAAGTTTGTCATATTGAATTAGCAAGGTAGAAACTTGGCATTAAATCTAATGGCAAATGGAGTAAAATACATAAAATATATTTTTCAGTCTAACATTACACAGAAAAATCAAACAGTTTTCAGTAAATTTGGCAGGTGCCTAGAACATATGTATTATACTTATTGAAGTATATTGGTGACTCTGAAGGTCACCTCAAAGGATTAGGAAGTGAGATTGTGAGAGCTAAGACTGAAGTATGTAAAGACGACTACATATTCCTAAGTTTATGGACTAAGAATAAACTGAGCCCACCAAAGCAATCTATCTGTAAACCCAGAAAGAGTTTGATGTGCCAAATAAACTTTGTAAAATCTGAGTAAGAAAAAAGTAAGAGAACCATGTACAGCACTTGATTGTCACTGTAATGGTTTAAAAAGAAATGGAAATCTCTTCAGAGATTTATCATTATCCAAGGAAAGTACCTGTAGACTCACTTCTCAGTGAAGTCCATAAAACGGTGTGAATTGTTTTTCTCTATCTTTAGTAGATAGAAAGAACAATTATCCCAAAATAAAATGGCAAGAATAGAATCTCAAGGGCTGGGGATTTAGCTCAGTGGTTCTGGCGCCTGTCTCGCAAGCGCAAGAATCCGGGTTCAATCCCCGGTAACCACATACCATACTGGATGTGGAGACTCATGGCCAGCAGCAATCAGTACCACATACCACAGTGCCGCGTGTGGTATCCCAGCACTCGGGAGGTAGAGGCAGGAGGATTGCTGTGATGTGAGTCTGAGGCTGAGCTCAGGGCCAGCCTGAACTACAAAGGGAGACCCTAACTACTTAAAAAAAAAAAAAATAGAATCTCCAAACAGATATAGATTACAGTTTAGTTTCCTTTTTTTAAAATTGAAATCTTTATTGGTACTTTACATTATATATCATAATTGCATTCAACAATGAGAATTTGTACCAGTATATGACACAACTTAATTCTCATTTTTTCCATAACCCTACCCACCCTACCACCCCACCCCCATATACATAAACTTTGTTTCCTTTCTTTTTGTTATAATCTCATTATTTTTCCCCCTTCACTCCATTATGCTTTGAGTGTTTTCTAGTTCACAATATATATCATACATTCTAGAGCTCATTTATATCTTTATTTTCTCATACCAGAGAAAAGATACGATATTTACACATCTGTGACCTATTTATTTCACTTATGAGGATGCCCTCAAGGTGCGCCCATTTAAGTATGGTTCTTCTACACAGTGGAGTATTACTCTGTCACAGTTTAGTTTCTTAATAGGCTTAGATATGGAATGTACCATAGTTCAGTGTAACATAAGCAAGACAGGTAAAGCGGATGGAAGTAATTAAAGGTGTGATAGTGTCTCCAACTCAAATCTAATATAAAGTTCAAGATAATGTATAAGATATGATCTAATGTGAGCAATGAAGAGAACATATCTCGAGGCACCCAGACCATCCATCATCATCTCCCTGTAAGCTTCTTTCTTGGTTAGATCTCTGGAAATCTAGAGAACACAATATTGCCTCCTTACATACTAATAAAGTAACTATTCTCTTTCATGTTTTCTGTTTAGACCTTGGGAGTGTTTGTTTTTTCTTGGTGAGAGACCCTTGAGACGATGAACAAAGACATCATTAAAAATGGTTTATTTTACTGTCAAATGGGCTCTCAAGTGTTATTTTTTCCTCTCTTTTCTCAGCTACTAACTCCAGTCTACACATTTCACTACTGTTTTCACAGCTATCTTCTGACAGGCTGCTAGACTCTGAACACCTTTCCACACTTAGGATGGGAGAATTGCAGTTGCTCATAATTCTGGAAGTTTTTCAAGTAGTTTTTGTTAACACTTTCTTACTAACTTTTACCTTATCTTAACAGCATTTTTAAACATCAAAGGATTTTTCCCCCTGAATACTTAAATTGCTCACTCTAACATTTTGTTGCAGGCAAGGATTGTTTGTTTGCAAAGTAGCACTTATTGTTCAGGAAAGTTTTGAAAAACTAGAAGTGATCCTTCAACTTGATTTACTTTGGAACTTTAATGTTTGAATATATTTACCTTTTATTATTTTTACCAACCACTGTTTCAAGCCTCAAGAAATATGTGGCCAATTATTCAGCCAAATCCCTTCTTCTTTGTCAGTCCCTTTCATACAAAGGCTACTCTCAGTGTTTTAAGACAAGCACATTCCAAATGCCCTGCAGAAATATTTCCAGTTAACATTTTGCTTGCAAAATGCCTCTTGGTTTTCTTACAGTGAAAGCATTCAAAAGGTATAGATCCTTCAAAAGAAAACATTTTTAACCAATGTTTATATTCAGCAAAAAGCAGTTTCATCCACAAACACATATGAATTTTTAAACATATAGGAAAATCATGTTAGGTTCTGAACAGAATTATTAGAATGTCAGAAACAGGTAATGAAGTTCTTGAAAAAGTACCAATAAAGGCCAATGTAACAAATATCTCATGTGCAAAATACTTTTTTTTAAATTGAAATCTTTATTGGTACATTACATATACACATCACAATTGCACTCCACAATGGGTATTTGTACCAGTATAAGACACAACTTAATTCTCATTTTTTTCCATACCCCTATCCACCCTACCACCCCCCAATACACATACAATTTGTTTCCTTTCTTTTTTGTTATAATCTCATTATTTTTCCCCTTCACCCTATTACACTTTGAGTATTTTCTATTTCATAATTTATAACATACAATTCTAGAACTCATTTACATCTTTATTTTCTCATACCAGAGAAAAGATGTGATATGTACCTATCTGTGACCTATTTATTTCACTTATGAGGATATCCTCAAGGTATGTCCATTTAAGTATAAATGCCATCGCACTGCTAGGTATATACACAAAAGAATTAAAAGACTCATATCACAGTGATATATGTGAACCCATGTTTATAGCAGCTCAGTTTGTGATTGTTACATCTTTTTTTTTTTTTTTTTTTTTTTTTAGGTTTTTTGAGACAGGGTCTCACTTTGTAGTTCAGGCTGGCCCCAAGCTTAGCCTCAAACTCACATCATAGCAATCCTCCTGCCTCTGCCTCCTGAGTGCTGGGATCTTGCAAAATACTTTTAATAACAAATTCGCCTAATTGCTGAGTGGTCAAGGCACTATACAATGTTTTAAACTTTTTATTTTCTAATATTATGATGTGGCATTTATTGGCATTTATATACACTTGAGTTATAATGTAAAAATTTGGGGGTATGTGGACTTTTTGATATTATCATAAGTCTTTCAACTTAGAACACTGAAAATAAGCAGTTAACTAGTGCTTCCACACATTCTATTTAATTTTAAGATAGAAATTCCTGGCATTCAGTGAAAATATTCATTAAGAACTATTTTAGTTTCTAAAAGAATGAATACCAGAAATTAAACTTCTTGTGATACCATTACTTTCACTTTCTCCTCTCCAAATTCTAAACTTATAAATATTATTGTAATTATTAAAGTTGGTTAAGTAAAACAGTTCTCTAATTTCTTCTAATAAGTATCTCAGTCATGTAAAGTTTTAATCTGATCATTTCTTATTCATTCTAATACAAAAACAATGGTTTTGGTTTTCTCCATCTTTCTTAGTTTAGAGTCTAAGGTCAGTAATTGAACTAATCTGACCATAATGATGGACATATAATCTACACATTTCAAATCAATTTACATGATTACCATGAGACTAGTTCACAGATGGACATGTGAACCAAGGAAAACCAGTAAGAATTGTATGTTATGCCCTTTTGGAATCACTGGGGGAAAGCTGGTTGTTTTAATATTCTGATTGTTCAGACTAGGGGTCTATGAAGCTAACTCCTCTGGAAGCCATATAGATATTGTATGGGAGAGCTTGCATGCAAAGATAAAAGAGGAACATAGTGTCTGGGATGTAGTCCAGCAGTGTAGTGCCTGCTTGGCCAGCACGAGGTGCTAAGTTCGATTCCGGGTGGGCTCCCTGCCCAGAAAAAAAGAGGAACATCAAGGAAGACAGGTGAGCACCAGTGACACACCTGAGTCTGGGGATGCAGTCATTTGGGGTTCTGAAGCCCAGACTTGCTTCTAGACATGAGCTTTTTTTCCCTCTGTGTGCTTAATACACTCATCAGATGTGCTGTGATGGTTATGGGGTATATTTCAAGCTATTTTACTTCTTCTGTGCCCACAGAATACTTTTAATGGAACAAAGTGTTTTTGACTATCGGTACAAAGATATAACATCATGAGGGTACTATGGTTTTACTTCATAGAACACACTGAAAGAATGAGAAGACATGACAGTACTACCACCAACTGACCCTGCTATAAGGCCCTACTTGTGATCCTAAGGGGAAAATTGTTCTAAAGACACAGAACATGTGGCATAGTGATGAACAGGCCACAGCCTAAAGCAAGACATGCCAAATTCAAATCACAGTTCTATGCTACTTATGAGCTACATAGCTAGGAAATGTACTCTGCGCTTCAGTTATTTCAGTTATGAATTGGGGCAATCAATTGTGAGGCTGTTATAAGTAGTAAATCAAATCACATATGTGATGTAATATTATGAATACTCAGTGAATGTCAATTTGTGGGTAGTGTTTTCATTATACTTACGTGCTACTATTTATTCAATTGTTATTCATACTTATAACACAGTTTTAATGTACAGGAAGACAATGTTTCCTGTTAACTCTCACAGTTAAAGTCAGTCTAATTATATGATAATTATATAGTGTACCATCATTAATAAACTTTGTCCAGGCCATCGAATGAGCTTTGTTAATCTCAGAATTTTGATATGCATTGAGTATTACCATATTCATATTGTTATTGCAAACATGGAATAAAGTAGCTAACAGTTAAAATATGATGACTTCTTTCATGGAATAAACATTCTAGAAATGAAAAAATTAATTACCAAGTCAGTATTTATAATTTGGAAAATCTTTGTGCGGAAATAAAATCAGAACTTTTTGAGGTCAAATAATGGGGTGCCTGTTCTAGATCTGAAGAGTCACATAGAGCTTTCTTCAAGTAGTGAGCTTCAATCGAGATTTTGGAAGAGTAAGAAAAAGGATACTAATGTAAGAAAAAGCTCATACGAATGAGTAGGTTTAGGAAGGAAAATGATGACATTTGGAAAAGAGAAAGGATTGCTAGATTTGAAGCATGTATAGCAAATTAATGCTGAGCAAAATGGGAGATTGGAAAAGCAGGAGAATTAAAAGTTATGAAGGAAACATAAGGCATAAAAGAGTAGGTTAGGGCTGGAGATATAACTCAGTGGTTCCGGTACCTGCCTAATCAGTGCAACATCCTGAGTTTGATCCCCAGTCACCACATACCACAATGCCATGCCTGGTACACCAGTGAGAACAACATTTTATAACCATATACCAAAGTGTTAAGTATGGTGGCTCAGACCTGTAATCCCAGCACCCAGAGGCAAAAGCAAGAGGATTTCCATGAGTTCAAGGCTAGCCTGGGTTACAAAGTGAGTCCAGGATAAGCCTGAACTACAAGGTGAGATCCTGTCTCAAAAAAGAAAAAACACATGCATTATTTTCACCTTTCTTTGTTTTAATAATCTAAGATATTGGAAACCACAGAAAAGTCATTATTTTACATTAGAACCACTTGATATATTATGATGTAACTGAAAGTCATAAAAGAGGAGGAAGTAAATTCCAGTTTATTTCAATGGTCTTGATTAAATAGAAGTAAATAGATCTGAGATATATTTTCAAGAGAAAAATGGAAGAAAAAGAAAGATAAGATATATTAAAGAGGTGAGGACTACTACTATAATAACTAAGGTATGTCATATACACGTATCAGCTTCCCACAAGGAAGTTAAACATTATATACTACACAATGTGCTAATACACTTAAAGAAAATTAAATGAAATTTTAAAAGAACACATGAGAAATTTTTTAGGAACGATCACATGATAGTCCACAAGGTCTGAACTAATGCTTCAAAACTTGAATCACATGGAATATGATTTCTGGCTACAGTGTAATTGTGATGATTAATCTTGTTGTCAAATTGACTGGATTGAGAGATTCCTACAAATTGGTAATGCACTCTTGGAAGTATGTCTGTGTGTTTCAGAGACAATTAGCAGACAGGGAAGAGAACCGAGTTCACCTCGAATCTGGGTGGCAATGTCCAACACAGAGGAAAGGGGCAGGCAGCCCACCCATATGTGCGAGTGCAGTTCTTATTCCAAGGGCCCATTTTTACTTGCTGCCATCACCCACAGACATCGGCCTTCTCAGCCTCTGAGTGCGGCCTCACTCCAGGACCTCTGCAGGCAGCTGGCAGGCTTCCAGCCTGTGACAGGCCACACCACTAGACCCTCGTGTTCTGAGGTTCCCAGTTTTGGGGACTAAGCAGCTGCTTGTTCCCTGCTTCTCTAGCCTGAAGACTGATATTGTGGAAATATCCCCCCTTTGGAGGGACAAGCTAACCTAATAAACCCCTCAGTAATTATACGTACCTTGTGTTTCTTCAGATCCTCCACAGAACCGCAACAGCAGCATGAAACCTAAGACTCAAAAAGAAGAAAACCCTTGGGTGTCTTTAGA
Source organism: Petromus typicus (assembly GCA_004026965.1). Taxonomy (NCBI): domain Eukaryota; kingdom Metazoa; phylum Chordata; class Mammalia; order Rodentia; family Petromuridae; genus Petromus; species Petromus typicus. The sequence continues at coordinate 8,670 of PVIR01004292.1, read as the reverse complement.
TGTGGCTGGATGGGAGAGCACTGGTGTGGAATCCTGGTTCAATTCCTAGCTTCATGAAAAAAAAGAAAACAAAACAAAATACAAAAGGGGATAAAAAGTTTGCAAACTATAAAGATGTGTGAAAATAGAATAGCATATTCTGGAATAATCAGAAAACCAAGAAGGAAATTAAGAAGAGAATCAAACATCTCTTGAAACAAATAAACATGGAAACAGCATGTCAAAAAGCAAAACACAAAGGAAGTTTGTAACCATCAATCTCTATACCACCCAAGCAGAAAGATCTTACTTAAATCAATGATCTCTCACTGTATTGTAAGGAATGAGAATGAGAAAAAAATACAAACTTAAAATTCACAGAAGTAAAGAAATACTAAAGAATAGGTCAAAAATAACTTAGTAATTTTAAAATAATACAACAAATGACAAAATAAAGAGCATTTAAAAAAAAAAAGACTGACAACCTGATAATTTTACCAACAAAAGAGAGAGAACCCTAAAATACCTAAAACTGGAGACCTTGTGACAGGTACCCAACAAGGAAAAAGGATCATTACAAATGATTATGGGAACATACATACCAATGAATTTGATAACCTAGAAGACATGGACAAGACTGAATCAAGAAGAAAGTGAAACCCTGAACGATCATGTATTTGTTACTTTCTGTCACTGTGGACAAATAGCTGACACTCAGAATTTAAAGGGAAAATTTTTTTTGGGGGGGTGGCTCATGATTTTGGAGGGTTAGTAGGCTGCAGAGCAGACCTGGTATGGCTGACAGCCTTGTGGAAAAAGGCAACTCAACTCATGGTGGCCAGGAAGCAGAGAGAACAGCCAGAGACAAGCTGAGACAAGAATATACCATACCCTCTCCAATCATGTCCTAGTGATGCCCTTTCACCAACTAGGCCCTACCCTTAACAGGATATTCAGTTTTGAACTTTTTGAAGGATGGTACAACACCCCCTTTCAAATCACCCCCCAATTCCCACCTCTGAACACACATGACTTTAAAGGAACATTTTGGGTCTAATCCACAAGAGACTCATAAATTATAATGAAACCAAATCAGGAGTTAAATAGTTTTCCATCAACCAAGAGATGGAAGGGGAAGCAGGAAAAAGGAATGCTGAAAAAACAATTAAATGTGTCATGTACTGTACCATCTCCCCAGTATGGGTCTAATCATTGTATAATGCAAACTTATACTAATAAAAATTTTAAATGCCTCGGGAGAGATAACACAACTGATAAATTAAATCAAATGTTACAAGAAAAACTAACACTACTTCTTCTAAGTTTGTTCCAAAAATTAAAAGGGAAATATTTGTTTTTATACTTTTTCATTTTTTTGAGACAGGGTCTCACTTTATAGTTGAGGCTACTCCTGAACCCAGCCTTGAACTGAGCAATCCTCCTGCTTCTTCCTCCCAAATGCTGGGATACAGGTGTGAACCACTGCACCTGGCATTGTGGTATGTGGTCCTGATTGCTGGTCGGTGTGAGTCTCCACATCTGGCATTGTTGTATGTGGTTACTGGGATTGAACCTGGGTCCTTGCACTTGCAAGGAAGGCTCAGAAACCACTGAGCTAAATCCCCAGCCCCAGAAATGTTGTTTTAAACACACACCTAGAATCCACAGTTATATGATACAAAAATTTGAAAAGAAATCAGCAAAAGGAAAGGATACAAATAATATTTCTAATAAATACAGATGCAAAAATTCTCAATAAAATACTAACAAATTGAATTCAATAGCACATTTAAAAAGTACTAGCTATGATTAAGCAAGATTCATCCCAAGCAGGTGAGGATTCCAATTTAAAACCTTGTTATAGACAGATAGTTCTTATAAGAAAGCATCTCCAGGGGCAACATACATATGAAAAGTATTCAGCATTACTAATCATTAGAGAAATGCAAAACAAAAACCAGTCAGCTACTATATCCCTACAGTGAGAGTAGCCATTACCGAAGACATAAGGATGAGGCTAAGAGGGATGTGGAGAAGAAAGAGCATTTACACAGTGTTGGGATAAAGATGAACTGGTAGAGCATCTATGGAAAAACCTAAAGAGGTTTCTTAAAAATCTTCATATAGATCCACCATATGATCCAACTCTCCCATTAGTGGATACATATACAAAGAACACAGAGTCAGTGTATTGAAGAGGCCTCATCTCACCCAGGTTTACTACAGTACTGTTTACAACAGTGAAGAAATGGAAAGTATCCAAGTGAACATCAGCTAATGAAACAAGATAATATGTACATACATAAAATGGAATACTATCAGCTATAATGGAGATAAAATCATGTGACTTTTGACAACCATAATGGAACTTCAAGCTATTGTCTTGCATGAAATAAACCTGTCACAGAAAGGCAAGTATTGTGTGACATGTAAATTTAGAGTAGAAAGATAGTTACAAAAAGCTGAAGAAAATGGAGAAGAGAGAGATGGAAACCTTTAACAAGTGTTATTAAGTTTTAACTACATTGGAGAAATAGGTTCTAGTGTTCTATTTCATATTTGGTAATTATGATAAAAATAAAGAACTTTGAAAAAGAAATTTTGACTGTATATACTACACAGGGTGACAAATTTTTGAGGAGATAAACTTACCTTGATTTACATGCATTATCAAGATATCAGATGATACCTCATAAATAATATATACATATATATAAAATATAATTTTATGTGTAAATTAAATAACTTATTCTACTAACCTAAATATCAGAAATAAATAGTTGACTTATTTTAGCAACAAAAAAATTATCCTCATGTCCTTTGGGAAGCCTTTTCTACATACCACCTCACATAATTGCTTATTCACATTTCCCATTACAAGAACCATTAATGATTGGATCTGATGTACAATTGTGTAGTTTAGACACTACACCAAAGTTCTCAGGGAAGAAAATACAAACATAAATCCCTACAGATCTCTGCCATCCCTGCAGTTTAGCATAGGGATATGTCTTCCAGGAATAAAATGAGAAAAAGGACATTTTTTATACCCAAAATTATTATGAACTCTCTAAACCATCTAATAATAGGACAACTTCTGTGAAATAGAAAGCTAATTCTGATTTACTTACTCTAAGAGTAGCTCTTTCTAAGTCACACAAAATTATTAACAAATGTCACTAACTCTAAGGCCTTGTAGGTAGCTATGTATGTGACATTTACAGGGTAAATTGTGAGCTGAGGACAAATTAAATAATACGTACTGATCTTTGAATACAGTCATCAGAGACTACCCTAGAATCTGGGGCTTAGAAGACTCAGAACAAGTGCTAGGTATTCAAGCAATTATCTTGAGGAAAAAATTAAGTAGAAATTTGTATCCTACTTAAGATCCAGACAAGAAATGTTACTATCAACATTTTATCACATGTAATATATTTAGCTTTGATTTTAAATTGATCATTTTTTTCTGAAGACATATCCATTTTTATTAATGGCTTTAATGTCTTATGATTCAGTAAATATCTCCTCTATAATAAAATAGATTTGTTTGACTTCTCTTCACATAATTCATTATGGTAACATTTTCTTATTAGCTTCTGCACAGGGATAACACATGCTTCATTAACTTCAAAGGTATCAATCTAAGAAAGGTGTGCACATCAAGTACAATAATGACCAAATGATAGGAAACACAGTACAAGGAATATCAAAATCAAATTGACCAATATTCATTCAGACATACCCACACCTTTATTTGTACTGTGTAAATTCATGAGGAGAAATTCAGTTTGATATTTAAATCCTAATGGATGTGAGAGATATGATGGGATGGAGCGATTATTATTCTTTGACCAACAATAATACCATGTAGGTACAAAGCTGTATGCACTCTGTGAGATTCACTCATGTAAAAACACTGTTGTTTACCCACTCTTGTATTTTTTAATTCAGTTTCATACACTGCTTTGTGTTACACACATACTAAAGTCACTGGGGTGTATGATAATCTGAAATTCAAACTTTTACTAGCTAAATGTGTTTAAAAGTTTAATCACTTCTCGAGTGCAGAGAGAGGTAAACAAAAGGGATATCACAAATTTCTAATGTTTCTATATAAATACCCAAGTCCTTTACTTACATGGTCTTTTATTTTCTCTACATCTTTGTGCTGCGTACTTAGCTCATTCAAAGTACAAATAAAGTTTTATCATGATCTACAAGGCCCTCGAAGCTTAGACTCTTTCACTTCCTCATTTCTCACCAAGCATGGGAGTGTGCAAGGTGGACTTCCGCTTCAGGACCCGCCTGCATCCTGTGTCAGTTCCAACACCTCCCCCCTCCTCCCCCCCGTCTCACACCAGCAAAGCTGTGTACGCTTCTCAGAGACGCTGGCCATGCAGTGCTATTCCTCTGCTCTCTCAAGTCTTTATGCTTGTGCACTCTGATAAAAGTTACGTTAATTTGTCTATCATCTGTTTCCTTCTACTAAAAGATGAGACTTGTTCACTACCGCACTATGTATAACAGTGGTTAAACCACAACTTATAACAGATGTATTAAATATCTACATAAAATATGGGATTAAATATTTTCATTACATAAAGGAAACACTATCATTTGGGCTTTGCATGAAGTATTTTCTATAATATTTGAAGCTGTGCAGGTTTGTCCTGCACAGGTGGATTCTGCTGGTCTGTAGTAGTACATGTATTCTCCAACTAATGTGCCCTGTGCTTATGTGTATATGAAGGGGTGTTTTAACTACAACTGTAATTACCTGTGCATTTCAGTACTAGAGATCCTTGAGCACCTAGGAAATGTTTACAACATTAGCAAACAGAATCCATGGGGGACTTCAGGTGTAAACAAATCTATGTGGAATATAATTAAATGTATTATTCACAGCTTTCATTCTCGGGGAGAAAGGAAAGAAAGTAATGATACTAATGTATATCTCACTTTCCCAACTCTTCCAAACAAAACTTTTATGAGTCATTATGTTTATTTTCTGTGGTTAAATTCAAGTATAAAATAAATCTTTAATTTCAACTTGTGGTTTGGGGTATTGAAACATGGAACTGTCTTTTGGAGCTTAAATCAATTTGCTTTAAGCAAAATTCTTAGGAAGCTACTTTGCCCTAATACTGTCTTTCCTAGAAGAGTGCAAAGATTACTAATACACACTTTTTTGCCATCAAGGGACACAAAGATTAATACAATCAGTTATTGTGTCTACTCTTGATCTGAGGCAAAAGCTCTGGAAGCAACTCAGGCCCTGTGTCTAAAAAATTTACAATCCCAAGGGGAAGACAATCTTACAAAAATAATCACAAGTTCCCTGAGTGGAACAAGCACAGTTTGCACTATGGATCACAGGATTGTTGCAGCCTGGGAAAGTTAAGAAGAGCCTTTCAAGCCGAGCTGGTACAAGACCTCTCACAAAGTGAGCAGAGATTATGGAAATAAATGGATGGGAGGGCTGCAAGGGAGGTCGTTCCAGACAGCACAGTGATGAGGTGTCTCAGGCTGGGAGAGAATGAGGCTAGAAAAGAGACCGAGATCACACAGGAAGATCTCCTTCACTCCATAAGGGTTCAGATGTTCAGCAGGTGATGGTTATGATCAATATGTGTTAGTACCCGACATGTCCATGAAACATCATAAGACTAAGGGCAGAAAGACCAATTGGTAGACTTGGGTATTTGTTTAAGATAAAGATACAGGTTTTACTAGACTGAAATGACCAGGATACAAAAGAAGACACCTACACGAACCTTCTTCAGGTCAATCAGCAGAATATTTGGGATAATATGAGTATGAAATAGCAAGAAGATGGAAAAAAAGAATGATGATTAACACATTATAAAACATTGTTTATGTAGATATAGAGGAGAAACTAAATAGAAACATAGCGATACAATTGTCAGTAGCTGTAGTGGACTTGATTGTTGTTGTACATACATATTTTCTCTCCTTGGGTGGATGATCCATTGCCAGATGTTGACACCATAGCTTTTGCCCTGTGACTTACTTTGTTGAATTAATGACCACAAACATAATATGTCCATTATCAAAAACAAAAAAATTAAGAAAAATGACAAAGCTCTTCAACATCTTATTTTATGTCAGGGTTGAGATCACCGTGTTTCAAGTGGAGACTGTCCCTTCAGTCTCAGTCCTAGACGGACATGACGTACAGAGCACAGACTTACCTCAGCTGCTGCAGGATCAGAGTATACACGAACCCAATAATTTTATCTTTCTACAAGCTGCTGCCATTTGGGGAACATTTATTTCTTTAAAGTATTTTAGCCTTATTAATTCAATGCCTAGTCTAATGTTCATCTGAAGATAAGTAATTGATCAACAAACTTAATGAGAAGCAAAGAGATGAGCCTGATGTGAGTGGAGATTACATGAGCAGAAAAAAATTATGAATTATTATGAGATTCCAGTAAGTTACAGACCAAAAGTCCTGCAATGAAGCCAGAGAGTGATTTTAAATCCAAAAAGAAACAATCCTATTTAAACTCTAGCGAGGTAAGTACTTGAGTTTAAAGGACAGCAGTAAAACAGCTGGTTGAAAGCGTAGATCCGTGATGTGTCTTCTGGGAAGTGCTGATGTGTGTCAAGGGAAGTGGCTGCATGTTGAATAAAAGCAGAAAATACAGCTCTGAAGGGATCAATTAATAGCGCAGATATGCTTAGCCAATGTCACTTCAAAATACCACACCTAAAAACAAAAGACTGGATTCGTAACCCACAAAACAAAAACAAAGCAAGAAAGTAGCATCTTTAAGAGCATGTGCTGCAATGCACTAAATGACATGGAATTCTGCTGTAGAGATGGAATGAATATAAAGCCTAAAAATCCTCTAAAAATAGTCATTTCCTTATGCTGCGTTCTTCTGTATATATATTGGCAGTAAACCACAATCCAAGAGAAAATGTACACCAGTATTGATACTTCATAAATGTCTATTGCATTTATGCATTTATCATTGCTTACAATGCTAGCAGAAGATCATGTTTTTAATAAAGGAAAAACTAGGCCCAGGCTGAGGAAGATGTGAAAGCAAGGAAAGATAGGAAACATCCCCTAAAGCAAGGAAGGAAATGAATAAGCTATGTGCATTCTTCAAGTAGCCAGGGGGACAGGTCCTGGCTAGATACGTGATTTGGTGAAAAGATGTGAGGAAAAACATAAAGTAGTATAAATACAAGTGCAATGTAAGAAAAGGGAAAATAAAAGCAATTTATATGTATGAACTATGAGTAATAATACAAATAAGAAAGTAATTCATAGTGCATTACTTATTTCTTCCAGCAAATTATGATTATATGGCAATAAAAATAGAAGCATAATGTCTTAGCCACTTTTTGTCACTGTGACAAAATATCTGATGTCCATAATTTATAGAAGGAGAGGTTCATTTTGACTCAAAAATGAAGCCCACACATGACTGTTTGTACAGCAAGAATGGCATGGGGGAAGGGCATGGCCAAGGACGGCCACTCAACTCATGGCAGTGAGGAAGGAAAGGGAGAGAGAGAGGAAAGAAGAAAGTGAAGAGAGGTGAAAGAGAAAGGAGTAGAGGAAAAGAATAAACCCCTGGGACAAATTCTCAGTGGCCCATCTCCAACCAGCCCCCACCTTCTAATAGTACATTCAGCTACTGAACACACTGTGAGCGAATCACCTAGGAAATCCTTTGCCAAACCACCTCCAAACACGTGAGAAGTTGGGATGATATTATACCTAGAAACCATCACACAGGTTGTCTATTTTCTTTTTTTAATTTTAAGAATTTAAATATTAAAATGTATAAATATAATATAACAAACACATATTGCACATTCCACATTTTGTTATATTTTTCACTGAAAATACTATAATAGTATGCTACATCCCCAGACCAGTGATACACCAGTAACAAAAATAAATCTTGACTCTTGCCTAACAGAAGGAAAGGATCAGTTGTTGGAATTGGAACAAATAGATTTATTTCTACAGAGATGAAGGATTAATTTTTGTGTACAATATTTTTGAGGGAAGAATTATCTTTAATTTTCTTCAAGTCTCATGATCTTGTAGCGATACACACAAATTATTAGAAAAGATATAGATGAATTTCACTGACAGGAGCTCAGCAAAAGCAAAGAAATTATAATCCATGAATCCTGCTTCTTTGATTACTGAGCACCCAAAAGAAAGATAACACGATGGTAGAATAATTGATTTGATAGGTACTGAAGTCTGTTGATTCATCATAATCAATCCTGTGGAAAGGTCTTTTCTGGAACACTCTTCCTATATTCCTTCTGATTTATTTCAATTCTGAGGTGGTAGAAATTCGCTGCAATTTCCTTCATAATTTATTTTATTATTGAAAACTTTAGTGGAATCATGAATATTTAATGGCACTAGAGTAAAAAAATAAATTTTAAAATATATCTTAAAATTGCCAATGAAAATGCTTAGATGGCAGACAACACCATTTCCAAGGTGAAACGTTTTATTGAATAAATGCAGAGGCAGCTGTTTTCAAAAAAATCCCATTTCCCTCAGTCCCGAGTGAGACATGTTCTTACACATCACAACATTAATAGTCACATTGTGTTACTTGATTTAGTGGAACATAATGCACTGTGACTAATGCAACCCGATGGTACAGATTCATGTAAGAG
>PVIR01004291.1:49634-80273 GCA_004026965.1 Petromus typicus | reverse complement strand
TGCAGACAGAGCTCAGCCTTCCTTCTGTCCTAGACAAGTCACAGAGGTTCCATAGTTAGTGACACACTTTCTAAACAATTGTTCAGACTTATGACCAAGAAGTGCTACTGGGACTCACTTCTTGGCCTTATGAGCAGTCTTTTCTTTGTACAGTTCTGTACATCTTGTTTAGAGAGCCTCAGTGCCTTGTTTTTGTACAGTGCTCCTTGTTTATACAGGACTGCAGTTTTTTTCTGGCTGTTCTGTACAGTTCTGTAGTTTTATGTTCTGTGACACATCACAGTTCTGCCTGTAAGAGTCACACAGATAAAAGCAAAGCCATCAAGTTGGAGTTTCCTTTGGCCATTTCTTTGTTTTGACTATTATAACATACATACTCATACAGTTCCTCCCTTAGTGACCAAATTCACTTTTAAGGACCTAGTCAGGGGAAATGACGTTGGTCGTGAGCTGTTGGTTAGTATAGTGTTTAGTTAGCTCTCTCTTTCTCAATCCATTTGCTGACAGGGGCCTTAACGTAGGTGCCAGCTCTTTGGCCTGGCTTAGACGCACTTTTGAGCTTTTCTGTTTGTTTTTAGGAGTGTAGTTGACTGGTTGGTGTCCTGCCTTCTTGGCATGTGGCCACCATTTCTGCTGATACTAATCCCCCATGGCTTGTCACTAATCCTCCACATCTGTTTCTGAGATTTCTCTTTCTGTCTCTCTGGCTATTCAGGCAGGTCCCATATGGAACAGGAAGTTGGACCCCCAGGAAGACCTGAGACCTCGACCTATCAGACAGTCCCTGGCTCCCTCGTCTCTGGCTGGGATGATGCCAAGATGCTCAGGAACATACACGTTGCTGCACTTCTTCTGTCACTTTCCTGTGCCTACGACAGTGAATGGCTACAAGCTTGACCCTGTCTTATCATTCTGGAGGCTAGAGGGTTAAATCAGGATTCCTGGGCTGAAATCGAGCTTCATCAGGGCCACGCTTGCTCCAGAGGCTCAGAGAGAGTCCTTTCTCCACCTCTCCCATTTCTGCTGGTTGCAGCAGCCCCTGGTCTTCTTGGTTACTCCAGTCTCTGCCCCTTCAGCCAAATCTCCCTCTTAGGATATACATGCAGCTGCATTAAGCATCCATCCCGAAATGCTCACTTTGAGATCTTTTTTTTCTTTTTTTTTTTTTTTGAGACAGGGTCTCACTTTGTAGTTCAGGCTGGCCCTGGGCTCAGCCTCAAACTCACATAACAGCAATCCTCCTGCCTCTGCCTCCCGAGTGCTGGGATTACAGGTGTGAGACACCAGGCCTGGCATTGTGGTATGTGGTGCTGATTGCTGCCGAGCGTGAGTCTCCACGCCCAGTATTGTATGTGATTACCGGGGAATTGAACCCAGGCCCCTGTGCTTGCAAGGCAGGCGTTGGAACCACTGAGCTAAATCCCTGGACCCTTTCTCATTTTCTTATCGGTGCCTTGGAAACAATTTCCCGATAAAGTGATCGTTTCCAGTGCTTAACTGTGGTATCAGATTCCAGAGGGACCTCAGGGCTGACAGTAGCCTTCATGGGGCATGAGATCTAGTCTTCTGAGGAATTGTTTATAATTCACTGCATCTATGCTTCAATAACAATTGTCCTTATGTGAGGCTGAGCAATGTTGTTTCATCTATGAAGCCTCATTGACCCCCAACTGTAATTACAAGGTGGAAGACGTTGCTGGCTCGAGTAAGCTTGCTTATGAGTGATAACAATCCAGAAGAAACTGGTCTCTGGGATATAATTTGAAATACCCCAGAGGAGAGCCCCAGAGCAGAGGGAGCCCACGAACTCCATTGCTGCAGTGGTCACTTGACACAGATGAGCTCTTCCTTGTGTGAAAGTGGGAGAAACGGCAGCCCAGCTTCCTAGGACCCCATTTTTCTGCACTGAGGTTGAGATCGTGACTCCGTGTTAGTGGTCTCTGATTACAGAAGGGGAAGGAGTTGACAGTCGCTGTGCTGAGCTGGGAGATGTTTGTTCACTTGATCATTCATTCATTTGCTAGGACAGTTATGTCCAGCTGAGAGGGGTCCTGCGGGCGGGGATGTGGGCTTTCCTCTGGGAGGGACATTTCAGTAGAAGCCCAGGGCTGAGAAGGAGCCACCCAGGCAAGCAGGAGGGCAGAGAGGGATGTCTGCAGATGGGCCAGTCCACGGCGGGTCCAGAGGCAGAAGAGAAGCAGCCTTGAAGGACCCCAGGAGCAGGAGAGAGGATAGCGGTCCTCAGCGTGATGGCAGAGATCAGGAGGGTATCAGCTGGGGCCTGGGGACCAGCCCTGACCTGTGCGTGGAGGTCAGCCTTCCTGTGCAGGAGGCCCCAGAGAGCTTGAGGGTGGAAGCAAGAACCCAAATGTGGCTGCTGTGGCCATTAGGCGTCAGTGTGGAGGCTGGTGTGGCCCTTAGGCTCTGTACTGTGTTACAGGCTGATTTGTACACTCCAGTCCCCCAAATCATGATGTCGAAGCCCTAATCCCAAGGGCCTCTCAGTATCTATTTTTGGAGAAAAGGCCTTTAAAAAGGTGACTAATACATGGAAAAATGCTCAACATCACTGGCCATTAAAGAAATGCAGATGAAGAACTCCAAGGCTCCACCTTACCCCAGTAAGAATAGTCAGCATTAAGGAGTCGAAAAAGCAATAAATGCTGGTGAAGCTGCGGAGCAGATGGAACCCTCTGCACTGTTGGTGGGATGTAAGCTGTATGATCATTATGGAAAACAGTATGGTGAGTCCCCAAAAAACTAAAAGAGATTCAATTGGACTCAGCTACTTCTCTTCTGGGTGTCTTCCTGAACGAGTTCATGACACCACATTGTAATAACACACACACATGCTGTGCACAGCGGCACCACCCGTAACAGCTAGATCATGGAAGCGGCCTGGATGTCTATCAACAGGTGGACAGATAAAGAAAATGTGGCATTGTTACAGAATGAAGTACTACTCTGCCATAAAAAAGAGAAATTTTAGTCCTTTGTAAGAAAATGGATGGGTCTGGAGATCATAACATTAAGGGAAATAAGTTAGATATAGGTTAAATATGACCTGATTTCTCTTATATGAGAAAAACAAAATATAAATAATTTAAACAAAATAAAAGAATCAAGCTAAGAAACAGGGAGGTAGACACTGTGGAGATGGGGAAGGGACCAAGGAAAGAAGAGAGAGAGGAGGCAGGGTCAGGAACAGCGGAAATGGTCAAGAAGCAATATGTATATGTATCCAGCTCCCATGTACGCAAAGTGTATATTGCAAACAGAATGAAAAAGGTTACCAAGGTAAAATTCATTTTCTGGGGTGCGCTGCGAGCTCATCTGACTGGGGTCCTCATTTGAAGAGGAGACGAGGACACAGAGGCACGGAGAGCAAGTGATACAGCTGCAAGCTAAGGGGAGGCTGCGGGAGAGACCTGCATGCTGATACCGCCATCCAGGACTGCTAGCCTCCAGAACTGTGGCCGAGGAGGCTCCATCTGTGATTCTTTGTTACAGCAGCTGAGCTGACTGATACTCACTGTACAGACTTGGATCGGCTCCTTGTCCTCTTGGTTTCTCCAGATGTCCTGCCTCCTCTTTGCTGTCCACAGCTGTCTCCTGCTCCAGGGCTCCCTTTCCCGTGGACTCCCTTGCCGAGCTATCCTGCTGCCAGTAGAGCTGCCTTTTACCCCAGAAGCCTTTTGGCCTCCTGTCCTCCACTGCCCACACCCCGGGATTTTGCATCCAGCCTCCTAGAGAATCACTCAGACCTTCCAAACTGTCCCTCTGCTGCCCCTCACAGTAATTCCCCAAGCAAATGAAAGTCACTTTTACATTATGGAGACAGACCAAATTAGCATTTAGCAGAAAAAGGGGCTTCTCTTCTTCTTCTTTTTTTTTTTTTCAAATCATATAACTCCAAATTACCTTCAATTTCCTAAATGGAATTTGGCTCCAGATTCACTCTGGTATAGAGTAGTCTGTAATGAGATTATATTATGTTTGGGGGAAAACATTCAAATGACCAAGATAATTAATTTTTGCATAGCAACCAACATACAGTGAGATCCAGAGCCATAACTCAAAGCTTCAAACCTGCAGGAGCCCCTGGGGTGGTAATGTTTCTTTCAAAATCCAGCCACAAAGACAGTTGAGGGGACAATGAAATGCAGAGGTTTTTAAAGCTGTAAATGTCGGGTTCTTTCTGTTCTGGCCACAATCCGTTTTCTCAGGAGCTGTCCTTTGTGGGAGAAGCTCTCCAGGGCACTGATTGAGAAGATGAAAGAAACTCTCAGGTCCCAAAAATCACCCCAGAAGATGCTTTTGAGAACTGTCCACCCCCAAGAATGGAAGATGTTGATATTTCTGAGCCCCGCTAATATGTGTGTGTGTGTGTGTGTGTGTGTGTGTTTTCATGTGTGCACTTGGCTTTCACTGCAAAGAATAAGATCCTGCTCTTCTCAAATCTTTGACTCCTCGCTGCCAGCTGGCTTTATTTGTATGATATTAGACTAGTCTGAACATCTGGGAAGGATTTGATGCAGCCGCGATTTCTGGTTCTGATTTATTGTTAAAATCACTTCAGAAATAGCCAAGACCTGGCACAAAGCCCACCTCCTCTCCTATCTCTTGGTTGCACCTAATTTTATCGTAAATTCCAGGGATATATGTTAGTTTGGGAACCAAAAAAATCTACATTTTCATTTAAGATCTGCCTCTAGCTGACTCCTTAGCTTCAAAAAAATATTCTTGTATGCAGATAGTGGTATGTAAATGTTCATATCATTTATGCTGTTCACAAAGGCCAAAAGCAGGGAACAACTTGAATGTCCACCTGTGAGTGGGTGATAAGTTGTGGACTGCCCATCATGTCCTAGAATATTACTCAGCCGTGCAAAGGAGGGACGTGGGAAGATACATTCCAGTGTCGATAGCCTCTAAGACTCTGTGTTCGATGAAAACTGTCATATGTAAGGGTCTCATAGTATGTGGCTTTGTTTCTATGAAATACACAGAAGAAGTCAGCTCCCACAGTCAGAGAGCAGATTATGGGGTGCTGAGGTGGGAGGAGGAAAGGGGAGCTGCAGCTCAGTGCCAGGGGTTTTCTTTCCCAGGGATGAAAATGCTTTGGAACTAGATCGAGGTGGTGGTAGCACAACACGGAATGTACTAGGTACCTACGACTGAATTATACACTTTATAAGTTGAGTTGTGCACTCAACATGATTCATTTTTTTGATTTGTGATTTTTGTTTCAATTAATAAAAAGCACCTCCCCTCCTTATCTCCTACTTGGTCCTGGACTCACAATCTGGGAAAGTTGGGGTGCTGGACCAGAAACAAAGATATCAAAGTTTGAGGATGTGTAAAACTTAACCAATTGATATTTAAGTGTGCCTAATACTGCCTTTTAAAACTAAATCTGTTTTAGTTTTGTGACAGTTTCCCAGGTGAGCTTTACTGCCTGGCACCTGTCCCCCACACCACGCCTGGCCGGACATGCTATTAGCTTTGACCAAAAGATTGCAGCACAGGGGAGAAGCCATCATCTGGACCGTAACATTCTCTGTTGTGACACATGCCTTAATCCAGGCACTTGGGGGGATGGAGGCTGGAGGGTGGCAAGTTCAAGTTGCCTGGACAATTTAGTGATTTAGCGGTGTGCTGTCTCAAAATAAAAAATAGTAAAGGCCCGGTGATGTAGGTCCATGTGAAAGTCCTGTGTTCATTCCACAGGACCAAACCTGCCGCCATTGCCTCTGCCCGTGGGACTGGATGCAATGCCATAAGCACCTTGGACCTCCTGAAGGCCCAGGCCAACCCCAGGCAACACAGCCTTGCAGCCCAGCCACCCTTAGTCTCACACACAAGCTCCCTCGCAGTGGCTACTGCTGCAGGCATGAGGCCCAGGGGTTTGGGTCACGCAGCCACTATGAGAACAGCTGTGGCTTCAGCTTATTGCTGTCCATGTCCTGTCCCCCACCTGGCCCGTTCTCACCCTGCAGGCCAGGCCTGTGAGCCCCTGGGACTGCGGGCAGCCTGGTATCAGTGATGACCATGTGTCTCAGCTTGAGAACCCGTGAGGTGGGGGGTCCAGACCTTGTAGGGATGCATCTACCTGGGGTCTCCCAGGAGATGAGACCAAAGGGATAAATGTATGTATATGATATATACAGACATGAATAGATACATGTGTGGACATAAATGTGTGTACACAAAAGAGAGACAGACACACACAGATGTTCAGAAACTGGCTCATGGCTGGGTCCCTGGTACACACCTATAAACCAGCACTCTGGAAGGCTGAGGCAGGAGGAGCATGAGTTAAGCCCGGCCGGGCAACTTAGCAACTTAGTGAGACCCTGGTAAAATTAAAAAAAAAAAAAAATAAAATGGGTTGTGGATGTAGCTCAGTGCAAATGTTCTGGGCTCAATCCTCAGTAATGGGAGAAAAAGAAGCAAACTGAGTTATGCACTGAGAGAGGCTGGCAAGGCCTAGATCCTCAGAGCAAGCCAGCAGGCTGAACAAGAGGGGAGATGTAGCATTGTGCCCACAGTTCAGACAGTGCCAGGCAATCTGCAAGCAGAATTCTCTCTCCCTTAGGAGATGGTAGCACTTTTTCTCCTGAGAGCTTCAGCTGATAAGATGAGACGCACCCACGCGATTGAGGTAATGATCTGACATTCATTTCATCTTCACAACATATTTATATCAAGGTTGAAGCATATGTCGAGTACTGTGGCTCAGCCATGCTGACACAAAGTTAGGCACCCTGGGGCGCACTGAACTACAGTGCCCCTTTGGTGTGCAGGCTTCCGTATTAACTTCCATCCTAATTCTCCCAGTGTCAGTGTTGCTCTGCCCCTGATGGACCTGCACCTCACTTCTTTCTTCGAGGACCACCCTGGGGCTCCCGGAGCCACTAGGCTGAAGGTGCAACTTGCTAGGACATTTGTTAACCAGCTCCCAGCTCGGGACACCCCCAACTCCTGACTATCTCTCCTCTCTCCCCCACTTGCATGCTTATGGTCTCCTCTCTTTCTCTTGCTCCCGGCTTGCCTAGCTCTTTTTCTCTTTCCCAGTGCATAGAATCAGCACCTGTTTTCTGCAGACCCCCCAATAATGACACTGACGTGAAGAAGAGAGCTTGGTGACGCCATTACAGGTGTCTATTGACAAATGACACACCATGCATGCGCCGAGTGCTTGCGCTATTTCCCGGGCCCCTTCCTTCAGCCAGCGGCCGGTGTTTTCCAGGCAGACCAGCATCCAGAGGGCGAGTCCTATTTTCTGTGCTCGCCCCAGCCTTATCTCTTCGTCCTGGAGTTCACTGGAGAAGGCAACACTTATTTCCAGTTGGATTTGTGAATTACCACAGCTCCTCGTCACCGTTTCCGTTTCTCACTCCTACAAATAAATGAAAACCACATTACACATGGCTGCCAGTGCACTGAGGATTTTACCATGTCACAGCACCACCGAGAGCCAAGTCTGTGCTTCCTGTACTGCTGCAGAGGGACCGTGACCTCCTGCTTGCCAGGACTCTACCTCTCCATACCTTCTTCCTGTGGCCTCTCACCCTGGTCATGCCACACTAAGATCCAAGCAAGTACCACTTCCCAGCCTGGACCACGGTGCCTTCTGTGTGATGCCAGGCCACATGTGACCCTGAGCACCACGTGCAGCTTGAGCATACGACTTTCTAGACGCTGGTTAAGGGGTGTGAATGTTCAGTGACAAATATGGAAATTCAATAAAAGGCACATTAATTAAGAAAGAACAAGCTGTTGCCTAAGGCAGCAAAATGTCACTGCTCATTATGTGACTTAGTTAAGATACAAAGGGAGCGTGACACTGTCTCTGTCTGTTTCTTTGAGGTCTGTGGCCAAAGACAGATCAGGAGTGTGATGCCTGTGGTCAGTGGTTCTGGATTAGTATGTGTGCGTGATGTGTACCCCTGTGCCAGTGGCCCTGAGTTTGGGGCCACATGGGCCAAAAACCCCAGATCCCTATCTCTCTGATAAGCCAGGAATCACTCTTAGACTTTTCTCATGCTAGTACAAATGCAGGGGCCATGGCTGACCAGGGGTGTCCCTTACTCATGTGCATAAAGCCATACAAAGAGAACTTATAGAGGCTGAACGGTGTCCCCCAACATTCAGATATTTTGGGGTTGCTTATACCTAACACTGCAGATTATGACTGAATTAAGAGGTAGGGTCCTGGGGCCGGGGATTTAGCTCAGTGGTTCTGGCGCCTGTCTTGCAAGCTCAGGACCTGGGTTCGATTCCCAGGTAACCACATACAACACTGGGCATGGAGACTCACACCCAGCAGCAATCAGCTCCACATACCACGGTGCCGGCTGTGGTGGCTCACGCCTGTAATCCCAGCACTCGGGAGGCAGAGGCAGGAGGATTGCTGTGATGTGAGTTGAAGGCTGGGCCCAGGGCCAGCCTGAACTACAAAGTGAGACCCTGTCTCAAAAAAACCTAAAAAAAAAAAAAAAAAAAAAAAGAGGTAGGGTCCTTAAAGGAGGTAGAGTAGACAAAAGAAGGTCAGTGTGGACCTAATACAGAATGCTTAGTGACCTCATAAAAAGACATCAGGACACAGTCACATAGAGAGGTTCGACCATGTAAAGACAGATGGGAAACCCTTACAAGCCCAGAAGGGTGGCCGCAGGACAGCCAGCTCTTCCTCACTCTGCCCTTGCATTCTGGCCTCTGGACTTTGAGGGGATAAGTTCTGAACTCTGAGTCTCTCAGTGGGTGTTGAGCTCATGTCAGGTTGGGTGACTATGAGTAGTTACCCCGGGGTCATGCCCCATGTTTGTCCTGTTTCCAAAGACAGCTTGCGCTGTTGCCATGGTGATGGCAGGATTCCAAGATAGGAAACATCTGCCATAGACCCCTGAGGCCTAATTCCTAAGGGACATGCCTTCTCTTCTGCTGTATCCTATTGGCCTAGGAAGGTCACCTGACTAGGCAGGAATCAGGAAGTGCCCAGCCCCAGGTGGAAGATGATGAGGGAGAGGCCACAGATATAGGGAGGGTTGGAAGAAAGAGGCCATTTTTACAATCAAACTAGAAGATCATTGAATATTTTCATTTGAAAATAAAAGTTTAACCTTGATGTCTGAGTCATTTGAAGGCCAATGAGCCACATGAAAAAATCATTCTTTGTAGGTGGGTACCTTGTGTATGCTGTGAGCCTGTAACTCAGCATTTTGGTAGGCTGAGGAAGGAGGATCAAAAATATGGGTCCAGCTTGGAAACAGCAATTTAACTAGACCATCTCTCAATATAAAAAATCAAAAGGACTTAGTTTGTAGCTCAGTGGGTAGGTTCTGAGTCCATCTTCACTACTACAAAATACATACATGCATACATACATACATACATACATTTTTTAGAATGAAAAGAGATTCTGTGCTACCCATGAGAACTTATCCCACAATTTCCTGATTCCTGGGCCATCTCATATGGTTAGGGCTGGGTGGTGAACCTCTGGCACCCATGCCACAGTGGGCACACAGAGCCTTCTTCGTCTGCATGCAAGCCAGTCCATCCCAGCAGCTGAGCATTGGAGAACAACTGTTTTTCCTAAACTAAACCCTCAGTATTCATGGATTATTGCAGTGTTGGCACTTTATGATAAATCAATGGGTTTTGGGTTGCAGTTTGGGTACTTGGTCTCTAAAGGTTTGCCATTACAGGGAGTCTGGCTCTCACCGATGCTCACTGGAGGGTGGGGGCCTTAAGAGGGACAGAAATACTTCTACACAGGCCAGCCAAGCAGCCAGTGATCAGGGGTGAAGGTAAGGCCCCCTGAAAGCAAGTCCAAAGGAAAATGCCCAGTTGATCCACAGAAGACCTAAGTCCCAGGTATCTCTGGCTCACAGTGAACCCCAGAAAATCTTTGCATTACATAACTCAGGCAGTGATGTGCCCCAGTAGGGCTCAGAGAAAGTCTCCTCTGCTGCTATAGTTGATCTCAAATGGCAGCTGAAATGTCACTTCTCAGCCTCGAGGGTGTGTCTTGCACTTGTCCCCAAAGTCGCCCCACTTGTGTGCGTCTGTGGGCTTTGCTGTTGGCTGGGTTGCAAACAGCAGGTGGGTAGGGAGCTGGCTTGGGTTGTCTTCAGGTCAGAGTGAGTTCATGGGAAGCATCTGATGAAGGACCCGGGGCCTTTTCCGGGGTGCAGAGTTTTCTGGAAAGACACTGAGAATAACCTTATTGAATAAAGCTCCAGGCAAAGTCCTTCCTCAACAGCCCCATTCCTCTTGGGCAGCATTGGAGAGCAGCAGAGATTTATTTACAAGGAAAGAAAAAGGTTTGTGCGTTGAATGGGCAAGGAACCAGCAGCCAGTGCCATCCTCAGCCCGCTTGCCACAGATGTGCAACCAGCAGCTGGAAAGCTGTGACCTGGGGTGGGATGGAGATGACCCCACGGCAAGTCTCCCTGTGCTCCCAGGCGCTTGCCCTCCGAGGGTCCCCCAGCTAGCTAGGCCAGGTTTGTAGGTTTGTGTGAAATGGGCTTTGTCCAGCAAGTTTCTCAACAGCTCTAAAATACAGGCGCACATTCCTTGAACACTCATAATTTAGTTCCCATCGCATCTGGCTAGTAGAACACTGCAAATGAGAATAAACAAGATTCATACTTATTTTCAAGCACGTTGCAATATGTACAAAATTAACTTTGGTAAATAAGACCCTCCTGAACAAAGATGGAGTTTGTAGAAACTGCTCTGGACCCTGAAAACTAATTCTGAGGCTGAAAAGACCCAGTCATCAAGACAAGAATAGCAATTTTCAGAATGGTAGTACAGCAGGCAAATCAAAGCTGGGCCAGAGAGTGTGGCGTGCTCTCTCAGGAGTACAATACAATACGATATAATTTATTTTCTTTAGCATCTTTCACAGGGAAGTTTAACACAATGCTCCACAGCTAATGACCGGCTTCCTATGCAAATATAAGCAGAGTATGTGATTCACAATTCATCAAATGGATGGAGTCGAGAGACACTCTGGGCCAACGATGGCGAACCTTTTAGAGCTTTCAGTGATCACAAATAGTCTGCTGCTGCGGCACGTGTGCCACAAGTTCAACACCAGTGTCTGGTGATGGGCTGAGATGGGGATCCAGGAGAACTCCATCCAGCCCCCGGGGAAGCAGCATACACACAAGACATCTTAGGAAGAACCAGGCACCAGGCATGTGACTGACACAGGGAGTAGATCTGGAGGACGGAAGAGATGCTAATCCTGCCTGGGGATGCAGAGGTGCTGTAGCAACTCCTGGAGGACACTTTTCCAGGAAACAAGGTCTTGCTACATAGCCCAGGCTGGCCTCCAACCCCTGCCTCAGCTTCCCGAGTGCTGGGATTACAGGAGTGCTCCACCGTGCCTGGCTAGAGCACATACCGAAGTAGGGACAGTGGTAGAAACAAACGAAGGCTGACATCCTGGCAGGGGGAAATGACATTTGGCGCTGCACAATTCAGCCAGCAGGAGGCAGGAGGGTGCCGGCCATGTTCCTTTCCTGCTCTGGGCTCCGGCAAGAGGATCAGGCAGATGAGGAAGAGGAAGGGTGAGGTGGGGTGTCCTGCGTTCTCCCTTCTCCTTGACTTTCTGATGGAGAATCAGGGGAGCTTGCTGGGCCTGAAGTGGTCAAGTGACAGGCAAGTCACCGAGGGGAGTTTTCGTTTACTGAGGCTTCAGTCTTTGGAGGGTTTTGTCCCCAACTTCCAGGTGAGAAAACCTGAGCCCAGAATAGGGGGACATTGGAAAGACAAGGTCCCTGGCGCTAGATCCACAATCCTCAGAGTAAAAAAGACTTTCAACTTATGCCTGAAAAATTGATATGAAATGAGCACACTGACAGCAAAAGTGAAAATTAATGTCTAAAGCTCCCCGTGGTCCCAGAGTGCTGAGAATTCTGGAAACAATAAGAGAAACCAGTCAGAATCAGTTGTTGGCATCCTTATCAAGATGGGGGGAGAAAAGAAAAAGAAAAGCCACCGAGAATCAGATGAATGTACGGATGGCTTCTCTTGCTGCCTGTTGTTTTTGCAGTTATATCTTTAGGGGCTGTTGTCAGGAGTGCAGGGTTTGGACCAATATGAGTTTAGGCCACTTGATTTTAGAGAGTGTAAAGTGACGTTCGGAGATCCGTGGGCACAGCCCAAGTGGAGTGTCTTCCTGCAGAACAGCCCAGTAACACAGGCTGCTACTGCTACACTTCCAGATCATCTTCTTCAAAATGGCTGAGAGATGGAGCCAAAAGCACTTGAGAGTCAAGGTCAGCCTTAGATAATGGCCGGGAGGTGAAGCTCCTCACCTTGGCAGAGGGAAGAATTACGGCCTCTTTCCCTCCTGTCCTCCGCTGATGGCCAGAGGAGACAGATAATATTTACTATTTTGTCCTCACAAAGCACAGCCGAGATGCTGGCCATATATTTGAAGAGCAGGAACTTAATATTTTGAGATGGGGTGCTGGGCCAGCAAACGGTGGACCGTCTGTTCTTATTAATTTATTTAAGTGTGACAGCCAAACTCTCTCCTTCTCCTAAGGAATGCAGTGTCACACCTGCAAAACGTCTGGGCAGGAAACAAGGCTGCTGTGAACATCGGGAGGAATTAGTTGAGACACTTCCACCCACAACAGACGCGGAGACAGAGAGCCACGCG
The DNA here is from genome assembly GCA_004026965.1 of Petromus typicus. Classification (NCBI taxonomy): domain Eukaryota; kingdom Metazoa; phylum Chordata; class Mammalia; order Rodentia; family Petromuridae; genus Petromus; species Petromus typicus. The sequence goes on along the minus strand of PVIR01004291.1, from coordinate 67,585 downwards.
TGAGCGCCCCCCAGTGGCCGGGCGCGGTCTGCAGTGGCAGCTGCGCCAGTGCTGGCCGAGTGCTTGGAGAGATACAGGTGTGTGTGTGTGTTTTTTTTTTTTAAATCACACGGAGCTGAGGAATGTCAGTTTTCATTTTTGTGATTTGTAAGCTCACGTCCAGTCCTTGTTAGCCTCTGTTCCTGAGACGAGTTGAGGCTTCATACGCAGTGACAATAGGTGGATCCTTCTTACCTGGGGGAGAAATCTGGCCTCTCAGTCCAGACAGACCCCTGTGGCATTCTCCCTTCTCCTTGAGGACCCCTCCCTGTCCCCGTGGAACTCCCCCTGCCGCCACGGACACCCCCTGCCCTGTAGAACCTCTGGAAAGGGTGGAAGCTCTTTGGGACTGCATTTGCCTGGAGCTCGGGAAGCCCGCTTCGCCACGGCCTGGCATTGATGGATGATCTCGTCGTCTGGGAAAATGCCCTGTTCATGCACTGCTGATGTGTTAGGAGAGAATTTGCTGCCTAATATTTATTTTCTACGTGGTGCTAGCTAGAAACAACGGACCACAGGAGCAGGGCTGTCCCTTCTGCCCACCAGGGGGCGCTCAGCCTGACCTGTCATTTAGGACGGAGGTGAAGGCAGCGCCTGGAGTGAGGGGGTGCTCCGGAGGCCCGTCTGAGGCTGCAGCTGTGTCTGGGGTGGGAGCTGTGGGGAGCCGGCCACAGGAGCTGCTTGGAGGTTCCCCAACCCGGGCATTAAGTGAGCTTCTTCCAAGGGCTGTCCTAGTGCAGCAGCCACAAGGGGAAGAAGGAAGAGAGGCTGGAGTGGTTGCTGAGGGCTGGTGGGAACGTTGATGCCCACCGGGTCCCGGACGCTTGCTCGCCCCCTCCCCGGACCATTCTTTCTCAGGAAGCTTGTGCCCAAAGCAGTTCCCACCGGGGCTGGCCAATCCCCAGGGGACACCTACCTACCACCAGGAAGCAAAACTTGAGCTCTGACAAATTGGTACCGCAGTGTCCCAACCTTTATTCAGTGGGGTGACAGGGTCTCCTCGCTGAGTCACTGCAGAGATCAGCTGCAGGCAGGAGTCGGTGCCTGGCTCCCAGGAGCAGGGCAGAGGCCCTTGACTAGCCGCAAAAGACTCAGGGACGAAAGGAAGCAGAGATGTGGGACTTGGTGGGAGAAGACGGTTCTGGGGAAATGGGGAGCAAGCAGAGATGTGGGACTTGGTGGGAGAAGACGGTTCTGGGGAAATGGGGAGCAGTCAGCAGATGCCTCCTTGGTGAGGTGACCACATCGTGGGGCCCCAGCATGAACAGGACTCCGTGGGCCTCACTCTCCATCTGTCCCTCAACTCCTGTCCTTCCCCATCCTGGCCCTTGACATGGGGAGTGATCAAAATGGAGAGTAAGTTTTTTAAAAAGTGAAAGTAAGGGATACATTGCCGCGAGTCCTCCTCAAATCCCTCCCCCTTGCTTCTGACGCTCTTGTCCCATGGTTCTGCTACCCTCTGAAGGTGTGCTGGAGGGCCTCCTTGGTGGCTGTCTTTGTGTAGTGTCATCAAAACTACCGCGAATGCTGCTGTCGAGGGCCATCCAACGGAAAGACACCTCATAGTTGATTCAGGAAGTTGAGGCAGCCATGACAATGCAAGGAAAGGCCTACACGAAAGAGGACTCTCAGAACTGCGGCAGAGAGTGCCAGAATGGTGGCAGAAGTGGGCTTGAAAGGGGGGCCTTTGGGGGAAGATTCATGGCAATGTTCTTTATTGTAACACATTTTAAAATTTAAACATTCACTGCATTTTTGATCATCCCTCCTAGGTTAAGGACACACAGGTAGGAAAGAGGAGCCGTGGGTACCATCGAGGAGCTGTGGGATGTACCACAGGCAAGTGGCCAATGTGTACCCCACTTCGATCAGAAATGCCCCCTCCCCTTGTCCCTGGCTCCGTAAAGCACTTTATTCTCAATCCTCTGGGGGACTCTTCACCAGATCCTCACAAATGCTGAACTGTGTCCTCTCTGGGAAAAATGGCCCCCTTGTGTCATTCCAGCCCCTTTGCTGTTTGCTTGTCAGCCTGTGGGTGACCCATCTTTTTTTTTTTTTTAAACAGTAAATGTGAACACATCACTGGTTTCCCTCAAAGTCCTCCGTTGTGGGGAGTTACTCACTGATGTGGGGGTGAATTACAAATTTAATAAACATTTAGGGAGTACCTACTATGTGCCAAACCCATGCTGGGGTCTGGGTAAACAAAAGTAAAGATGTCAGATGTGACTTCTGTGGGCATAGCACTCTGTGGGAAGCTAGACAAGAAGCGAATCACCACTTAGAGGAGAGTGAAATTGCATGTATAGCCTCTGGGGCCACCGTAGTGGGCTTCGCTTCTGTCAGGGAGGACAGTTTCTGTGGGGAATCGGCCCTTGCAAGATGAGATGGAGTCAAGTAGGGGAAACCAGGAAAGGGTAGCCCAGGTGGAGGAAGTCATTTGCAAAGGTCCTGCGGCCCCAGTGTTCTCCACACCTGGGGACTCCCCAGAGTCAACACCCCCCTAAAGTTCCCTGTGGGGTCTCCGAGGGCCTGACTGGGGTGCATGGAAGGTTGATATCCCCCTCCTCTCCCTTCCATAACATGAGGCTGGGCGCACCCCTTGGTATCCCTATTCTACAATCACCTCCTTCTCAGTCAACTTCCTGGGCTCAGTGGGAGGAGGTTCCTAGGTCAGTCTGGAGGGGGCAGGGGTCCCTACTGGGGGGTGAGGGAAGAGAGAGATGAGGGGGCCAAAGGATGCTGCAGTCCTAACCCCCCATGATAAGGGTCTCTAGGCAAGATCCTAATCCAGGGTGAGTGGTGTCCTCAAATTTGGACACAAGAGACAGTCAGCTCACAGAGGAAGGTGTGTGAAGGTGCAGGCAGAAGTCAGCATGACGCTTTTCAACCAGGGATCGGCAGAGAGTGAGACCTGGGAGATGCATGACACTGATTCTCCTTTCCAGGACTTAGCAGGGGCCAGACCTGCGACACCTTGATCTCGGACTTCTGGCCTCTTGCACCAGGAAGCAATCATTTCTGCTGTTTAAGCCTCCCAGACCATGGCAGGTCTAGCAAACTCCTACAAGACCCAAGAGAAGTTGGAGACAGACTGGACAGGCCCTGTGCCTTTTACTACCTGTGAGCTCAAACCTTGAAAAAGAAGCTCAAACTTAAAATATTGGTAATGGACAGATACAAGGATGTTTTGAACTAGATCTCTTGGCCGGGGATTTAGCTCAGTGGTTCCAGCATCTGCTTGAAATAGATCTCTGGTTGCCAAAGGGTCTGCACCTCCGCCCCTGCAGAGGTGCAGCTCTGTCACGCAGCTCTGGCCCATTCCCCGCAGGGCCTGTTGTGTTGCTTGTACATCCTGAGCCTGTCACCCTGCACCATAGGAGTCTGCTGGGTACACTGCCATGCACCCCGATTTCAGGACGAGGACACCCTCAGAACTCTAGACTGGGCATGTAGGAGGTGGTCCAAGCAGACTTCTTCAGTCCCACCAAGTTCATGGCGGATTCCTGTATGCACAGTGCTCAGCGATGATCTAACTTGCACTCTAAGAGAAAGCTTCAGAAAAACCCTGGGACAATCTAAAAATAAAGGTTAACAAAAACAAACTCACAAAACCCCCAAACCAAACCATCCCTTATCTTCAGATCAAAATAGAGCTAAAAGAGAAAAGATTAAAACAATCACAAAGGTATAATTTCATTCTTACAATGTTATAAATATTAATAGAAAAAAAGACTTTATATTGGGAAACGCTATTATACAGTGTAATGTTAATTTATGAAAATCAGTTCATTTAGCATGCTTCCTTTTTTTTGCTTCTCTCTGGATTTTGCTGACAGTGTTGTTCTTATGGTCCGGGTGAACATTTCCTGCTTCAGCAACATCCACTGGGCACGGGTCGTGTCGGGTTCTGATGCAACAATTACTTCTCCTAAATACCCCGTGGTTTCCCAGAGATAAGAACCTGGGATTGCCGAAGCCGAGTGGAGCTGCAGGCTGGGGGCTGAGATTTGTGATTGTGATTGATTTATGTCAAGGCCTTCAGATATCAGCCACCTCAATCTCGAGGGGTCAGAAGGGCAGGGATCTTCATAGCAGTGGCACAGCACTGGCCTTGCTATGCCCTTATTCGCCTTCATTCCCCACAGTCCTGGAAGTAGAGTTGTGAGCAGCCCACTTTGTGGATGAGAAGACTGAGGCCCAGCAGGTGCGCATGACAGGAGGAAGGTTGGAAACCACACACGCTGAGGCCCATGTCCCCTGCCATGTGGACCAAAACATCAGAGGTGCCCAGGACAGACGAGAAGTCCAAGGGGTGGACAATATGTCATGTACCCTGGTGGCTCCTTCAGCACCCCAGAACGCATCCCACATCTAATCTCCTCCCTGAAGACTTGGGAACCCCCTAGAATGTGGTCTCAGTTGACTTGGGTGTCATCAGGCATGCTCTTGGAGAACTTTGTGAGCCTTGAAGCAATTAAACATCCAGGCCAGGTTCCAGGGGGTGGGTAAGGAGCTGAAGACCATTTTGACAATGTAGCACCTCGACAGCTATGTGTTATGAGGGGATGGGGCGGGGGTCAGCACCAGTTCCATGTGGAAGCCAGATCTGGTGCGAGGACTCCACGGTGTCCCTGCTGCCAATGTGTCCTGTCTTTCTAATTTGTGAGCTGCGAGCTGGTTGTGCAGCCTTGTTAGGGAGCTAATATGGGATGAAATGGGACAGGCTGGTGTCACGAGGAGCCCGCTGGCTTCCTAGTGAAGGTCTGAGGAGCGATCGAGCCAAATTAATTTCTAAGACACCCCATGACAGATTCCTGATTATGATCCCCAATTAGTGAAACCTCAGTTTCATTTTCAGTTAGTGTCAGAAGTTACAAGGCTGCTGGGCAGATGGCTGCGGAAGGAGCCAAGCAGGGAAGCCGGGCCTTGTCTGAGTGGTGAGATGGCGGCACACAGAATCTCCCCAAGTCAGGACCAGTGCGCGTATGTAGCTGTCAAGACTCTCAGAGAGAAGCGTGGAGATGGGGCAGCGAAGGGGCCCGGTGTCTCCCTGGAGCAACTCAGGCTTAAAACAGGGACCGAACTGTTCTACCAAAAGAGCAAAGGAGGGTCTCCGTCTCGACTCTGCTACACAGGCCCAGGGGTCTGGCCGGCAGATCCAGAACTCCAGGGAGGACTCTTCCAAGGGGCTTCCCCCAGATCTCATGCGTGAAGCGGCGCCTCTGCCCACCTGAGTCACAGAACCAGCCCAGAGTCTTCCTTGCGGCTATGGGCTCTGCAGGACCGAAAGGTTCCTGCAGGCAGTGAGTGGTGGGTGACTCCAGCCTGGAGCCCTGGACATCAGCTTCCACAGCAAAACGGCCCTTGATTCTGGCATTGTGTTCAGCGGGGCTCAAAAGCACCGCCCGGAAGAGCCGTTTGTGGTGGTGCACGCGCCTGTGATCCCAGCATGCTAAGCGGCCGAGACAGGAGGATTGAAAGTGTGGGCCAGCCTGGGTAACTTAGCAAGATCCTATCTCATAATAAAAAATAAAAAGGGCTGGAGATGTACCTCAGTGTGAAGACCATAGATTCAAGCCTCCAAGGAGGACGGTACAATTACTTTCAGTTCCTTGGTGAGATGGGACAATGAAGCAAAGTGTATCCAGGCCTGGCCCAAGAGCACCTCGATTTGGACAGGTCACACAGTGAAACTGCAAAGGTGGACGTGGCTGTGGAAGACCTTATTAGTCAGTCGATTGTCCTGTGAGAGGACATTCTCCCAAGACAGGGCCGCTTGGGTCCCAGCACAAAATGGTTATCCTTTAAAGATCTCCCCTCCTCTCCATCTCAGAAGGACGTTGCCCAGAAAATAGTCTTCAGTGTATATTATGAGAGACAGTGAGAAAACTGTGCTTCCGGCCCAGTGTTAACGTGTTACAGATAGTGAATTTCTCTAGTTTTCCCGTTGTAGAGACCCAGCCGCACGCTGTACCCGCCTTAATTACACCCCTAAATGTGACAGAATGATCGTGAGGCTCCTGAATCACAGATACTCTCCCCACAGCAGCAACTTTTCCTGAGTATTTTCAAGGTTCCCTGTCCTGGTTCCACACGCATTTTTCTGGACATTTCCGAAGGTGGGATCTCAGGCTGGAAGGAGCTAGAAATGTGTGTTCCCCTAAATCAGGGAGGTGCCCCAGAGATGTGAGGCTGCTACCCAGAGTCTCGGTTTGTGGAGAAAATCTGTCCTGTGCCTTTTACCTCCAGATTCTCGGCAAGGTCGTGGGAGGAGGACCATTTTCACCGCCCACAGCAGAATCAATGAGGGGCTCTGAACGCCATTGGGCCAGGAACTCTCCGGCCAGTTTTCTAGGAAAAAAGCCCTTCCGTTCTGTGGCCCACACCGGCCTGTGGTGTCTGTGACAATAATGATTCAAAGTGCTGTCGGGTAAGTCCTCGAGTTCCCAACACGCCAGTTGTGAACTTTTACTGGGGTGCTGCATGTGTATGACTCATTTTCACCTTGTGAACAAATCTGACTTAGGAACAGTTCTCCCAGAATGGAACTCTTCCATAAACTGAGGACTTACTGTATTAATTTTAGATGCAAAGTGATTTGCTTAGAAAGTTAATGCAAATCTGAATCTGATTGTGTGTGTGTGTGTGTGTTTTGTAGTAGGGATTGTACCTAAAGTCTCACACACACTGGGCTAGCACTCTATCACTGAGTTACTTTCTCAATCTTCTGAGTATCTAAATTCTGTTTTAAAAGTTTGAGACAATGTCTTGTTTAGTCTGCTGGCCCCACTTGCAATCCTCCTGCCTCAGCCTCCCAAGTGGCTGGGATCATAAGCGGATATCACCACATCCAACTTGAACATAGCTTTTTGTTTGTTTGTTTCTTGTCAAAATGGAAATGTTCTACAAGAACGCAGGAGTGACAGAATGGAGTAGGCTTTTGAGTTCCTTAGTTATGAAAAGGTCCCCTGAAAACACTCGGAGAACTATGGCTCTAGACCAGAGTTTCCCAAGGTGAGCTCAGGATCTGGGTCCCCGGGCAGCCAGGAGGTGAATCAGCTTCAGGAATTTTCCATCATCCAAGGGCTCACATGGTCCCCACACTTGCAGGCTGTGTTGCTGTCTGAGGCTTGTCTTCCAGAACACATGCACGACCTTCCCGAGCCAGGCCTTCTCCATCTCACTCGTAGGCTCATCCCACCAGCTCTCACAGTGCCTGACCCAGAGTAGGGACAAGATAAAGATTTGATGTGAAGAAAGGGGACTCACTATGCAAAAAGATACCACAGTAGAGTAGTTTTGGAGCTAGACAAAGTGTTGCTATTGGAGATCAATGGATTAACACACACAGGTGCAGGAGTGCTCTGGCTATTTGGCTATTCTCACTGCAGGACTTCTCAGAGCCTTTACTATGCAGGGAATGCTGTGTTCCTCCAAGCCAGGGCTACCATGTGCAATGGCCCAAGTCACTTGTCCACGTGATCCCCTCCCCATGATGCTTATTGGTTCTTTAAGGGACCCGCTGATAAGAACACCTGGAGAAATCACCTGCCTGACACTGCCTGGAAGGGAGCTGCTGGGAGGGCACCAGACCCAGGAAAACTTTCACTCCTCCACTCAACCCATGGATCATTTTATTGCCTTTGAAACAGGATCAATTCATTTTTCAATCATAAAAGTAAGTGCATATGAAACCTCACATCTGTATCCTCAGCTAATGAGTGAATATGTAGTAAACTGCATGGTAAAGTAGAGCTCCAAAGACAGTCCATTCACATGCATTACCTGAGTGCGGCTGTCAGGAGACGTGCCCTGGGAGGATCCGGAGAGATGCAGACTCAGAGCCCACAGTGCCCTTTGCCCCTAGTGACTGGACCTCTGGTGTCCTGGTCTGTGAGCCAGAGGTGTCTGAGCTGGGGACCAGGCTGTGGCACTTCCAGAGATGGGAGGGGAGCCTGAGATGGGTGGGACTAGGAGAAGCCTCTTTGGGGACACAGGGGAGCTGAGACCTGGTGGAGAATCTGGCCAAGAGCATCCTGGGGAATCTTAGTTCCAATTTCCCTAGAAGCAGAACTTGAGTTGGAAATAAAAATATAATAAGATTATTTGGGAGGAGAGCCCTTTGGAGGAGACGGACAAGAGCCGCAGAGGAGAAGCAGCCCGGGACGGCACTGTGCAGCCCAGGCTTCTCAGATTAGCCGTGTCTTCATTGGGGCAGGGGAGCTGGAATGCTCACCCACTGGCTCCCAAGGGCATTTGCTAAGGGACTGAAGGTTGGGGACGGCACGGCACCACCTGCAGACAGTGGCAGAAAAATGTCCTCAGAGGGAAATGCAGGCCCAGCGGCTGGGTGTTGGAAGACTGCACACTGGGGGTGGGGGGGCTCAGAACAAGGGGAAATAAATGGGGGATTGAGAGCATCTGCTAAGGGTTAACTCTATCAATGCCGGGGGCTGAAGATGCAGTCAGGTGGGAGGAATGTGAGGTACACAAGCACAAGAAGGTTGATGTGGCCAGACCTCTCTCCACAGGTGCTAGGGCCATGGTGGGTGCTGAGGTAGGGCGGGTCAGGGTTCGCTAGAGGAACAGGATTGATAGGAAACACGCATGACTGTGCAAGGGCATTGGGAGGGGGGCCCAGGCTCAGAGGTGGGAGTCACCTGGGGGACTGTTATGAGGAAGTGACCCCCAACCTGTTAGATGTCAGATGCACCATGTTCCTGTCTCTCAATGATCAGAGAATGGATACAAGGACAGAAGAGGTTAAGAGGAAGAAAAGTTTATTGAGGTAAATCTCCTAAGAGATAGGAGGGGTCCTGGAAGTGTGTTTTCACTCAGACTTATTTATATGAAAGTGATCACATCTTAGACCACCCTGGGCCAAGCTGTGGGGTTATCAGTGTAGTAACTTAGCTGATATGGATCCCCCCACAGTGAAGCACCCCTATCCTGCATACCTGGTGGGCAGCACTAACTTCAGCTTCTCTACAACTCAACACAGAAAGGCCAAAGGCACTTCGGGGAAGGGCAGCAGTCTGGGCCAGGGGTAGAAGTCAGGGTAGGAGTGTGATCACCCCGTATGCACCTGATGCCCTCTCTGGGCTCACTGGGCCAGGCGGTGCTGGTTACAGTACCGTCTCAAGCTGCTGGCTGTGGGGAGGCTTGCGGGCCTGGCTGTCTTCCAGTATATCTGCAGCCGCAATTTTGATGTGTCTCATTTCTGCACGGATTCCTTTGAAGGCCTGGTTCCTCTCTGACTGCCTGTTAATTTCTTAACTGTCCGTAATTAAGACAGTGGAGAGCCACAGCATGCAGTAGCTTCTCAACCCAAGAAGATGGGAGCCTCTGAGCAAGGGGGCTGAGGGTGAGCACCAGTCCAAGGTTGAAGGTCCCGTAGTTACAGTACAGTCACCACTGTGAGTTTGCATTGGAAGACAGAAGAAACTGGAGGCTAAAAGTAAGAGAGGAGACTGGAGCTCTTCCAGAATGTCAATGCATCTTTCTTCTTTCCCTTTTGATTCCTTCTAGGCTACAAGCCTATTGGTTGGTATCACTCACTTCCGGGGCAGGTCTTCTCCCTTCATTTGCTGGTTCACATGTCAGTTAACCAGAACTCTGCTAACTTGTTCGTTCTTACTCCATTTAATTTGCTGTCATAATTAAAAGTTACATGGAAAACATGGATAACGGGCTATTTTAAAAGCTGGAATGTGCTGTGGTTCCGGTGAAGAAACTCACATCCTGCTGACCTCAGGTTACACGGGTAGACTGAAGTCTGGCTGAGGAGAGGCGTGCAGGTCTCCCTGGGCTCTGGAGAGCCAGGGCCAGCCGACTCCAGCTCAGGTCAGCACCAAAGGGAAGGAGTTTGGAAAGGGACAGGGAAAGGGCGCTGGCAGGGTCTCAGAGAGATGATCTAGTTTGTTTGCTAGTGAGCCCCGGGCTGGAGAGCAGTCCTTCCACTGGAGCTTGGGCTGCTGACCTGAGACCTTTCTCTTCAGAACCTCCGCGGCGGGTACCGGGTACCGGGTACCGGACCTGTCTGGGTTCTGAGCCCCACAGTCCCAGGGACAGGAGAGGAAATCCATCGGCAGACCTCACGAAGGGCCAAGGTAGCTTCGAAGTTCTCCTGTAAATTAACCAAACCCCAGCGGCTGCAAATCAAACCTGACATGCGCTTTTCCCAAGGGACCCCTTTTGCGGGAGTGAGTTAATGATAGCGTCAGCCTTAACGCAAGTTTTGGGGACCTTTGTCGGTTTAAGGAAGATCTTTAATACTCCTTAAATATATTGTTCTGTAAGTAATAGAATCATGGCTGAGAAATGAAGCTATCGGTCATGTAAACGTCAGCAGCGCACAGAGCAGGAGTGAAGTAATGGGGCCCAGCTACCAGGATACCTGTGCAAATGAAAATTGATTTTCTGGAGAATTCCTTGCCTGGTGAAATAAATTAAATCTACATTTACTTCTATTTGTTTAAAAACCTCTTTGTTAAAATAAGTACAGCCGTATATAGACATGATCTAATAAATTAGAGGAGGATAAATTGTATCTAATAACATTCTGCGCGAAACACACACACACTGAACGCGAGTGAGGAGGCCCAGAAGTCACTTAAATGTCTGGATTAATTCTATTTGTAATGGTAGAAGTGACAGCCACATGTGTTGGGGCCTCCTTGTGCTTGTTTTCATTTATTATTTTGCAAATCAGCTTTATATTATTTTAATCTGGAGAAGGAGAAATCTCTACTGAGTTTTCACTTAGTCAGGAGAAATACAAGTGGAACAAGGTCTTAAAAGTTAAGGCAGCTTGAACCGGCCACCGACAAGCACAAACTACCCTAATGAGAGGCGGAGGAGAATACATTAGCAGAGTTCTCTTCCAGTTGGCCAGGGGCTCAATCGCTGGTAATCACATACAATGCCAGGCGTGGAGATTCACACCCAACAGCAATCAGAACCACATACCACAGTGCTGGGCATGATGGCTCATGCCTGTAATTCCAGCATTTGGGAGGCAGAGGCAGGAGGATTGCTGTGAGCTTGAGGCTGAGCTCAGGGCCAGCCGGAACTATAAAAAGCAAAACCCTATCTCACAACAACAAAAAAAAAAAAAGGAAGCCTGTGCTGGACGTGGTAGCTCATGCATGTAATCCTGGCAGGAGGACCTCAAGTTTGAGTCTAGCCTTCGTGACTTAGCTAAGAGATCTTGTCTCAAAATAAAAAAGGAAGCTGGGGTTGTAGGTCACTGGAAAGACTCTGGCTTCAATCTCCAGAAGGGCTGAAGAAAAAGGAGGGAGTGTTACTTAGCATCCTGGAGGTACACTGCATGCGTGACTGTGTATGCACCCCAGACTGACGTGATTATTTTATCAGCTGCATTTAGTACTGAATTTTAATCCCATAGCATGTATTGGTTGGTACACATAAAAATGAAACTGTTATCACTGCGACTGCTCTTAGTTCACTGGGAAATACAAGGAGAGTAGACCCCAGTGTGGTATGCACACACCTGTAATCCTGGGCTTCTGGGAGGCCGAGGCAGGAGGATGGTAAGTTTGAGCTCAGCCTGGGCAACTTTATGACTTAGAGAGACCCTGTTTGAAAATCAAACAGGCTGAGCATGTGGCTCAATGTGAAGGCCCTGAAATCAATCTGCAGGGCTGCAAAAACAAGCAGAGCAAGAGCCAGACCACTGCTGTGGAGTTGTGCACGTCACATGCACTGAAGATGGGGGGTGGCCCGTGCGGCCTGTGTGATGTAGCCACAGTGCACCTGCCGTTCATGTTGTCCTAAAACGCTGCTGCTCCCTGTCACAGAAGAGGACACTGAGGTGAGAGTGCACAGCTCGGGTCCCCACACTGCTCCGTGGTGGATGGACGGGCCAGGGAAAGCCACATGTACTGCCTTTTCTTCTCTGAGGATCATCTTGGTGTCTTACTCTGTCTTTTCTTCTCGGTACCAAGATCAAACTCAAGGGCACTCTATCACTGAGGTATATCCTTAGCCCTTTTTGTTTTTTGAGACAAGGTATTGCTAAGTTGCCCAAGCAAAACTTAAACTTGGAATCCTCCTGTTTCAGCCTCCATCCGTGGTGGGATTATGGGCATATTCCACCTGACCTGCCCAGCTTCTGTTTCCACCAACACTGGGCGTTCATTCCGAGTCCTCGCCTCTAATGCTGCCTTTATGGATTCTGCTTGAGCTGTTCAGAGATGCAAGTTTCCACACAGCTGACTGTTAGGCCTAGCGGGGTCAGACAAGCACAGCCTAAGGAACTTGAGTCTGGACTGCTAGAGGCTGAAAGCCGGAATGGAGGGGAATGCTGGGAGCTGACTGCTTCCTGCAGAGGCCACATGACCTGGATACCCCATGTGGCCACCTCTGGAGCCCAGCCCTTGCCTGTCTCCAAGGACCCCTGTGTCTTCTCCACCAGTGTGGATTCTACATCCAACCCCAGTTGGATAGAGCAGGCTGGGTGCTGGGAGCTCCGGGCTCACAGGGCTGCTGCATAGCAGCCTGGCAGCCTGGAGACTCAGACTGAAGTCGAGGCCTCTCCTCAGAGTCCTGAAAAGCAGGTGGGGTGGGGGCAAAAGTCAGACCATAGTGACCAGGCCAGGACCAGGGTTCTGGTTTGTCCCGGGAGCAGTGGGGAATCGTTGCTGAGGTTTCCCATTGTGAGCACAGAGGGAAAGAGTTTCAACTCCTATCATTGAAAAAAGTAAGTCCTCCCAGATTGCAGCCCCCAACTCCCCAACCTACTCAGGGACTTTGGAGAGCTGAAAGTTCTTACTGTCCAAAAATCTATGCCCTCGTGGGGTGGTCTCGGTCCACCTTTGAGCCACCTCTTCTCACCTGCCCACCTGCTCGAGCCTCTTGCAGCCTTGTCCACTCCAGGGCTCAGCTGTCTATTCCTTGGACCCCTAGGACCTTCCTTTCATCTAGCTGACCTATGTTTGACCTCCCACTCCCAGGTGTGATGAGGATTCTCTCTAGGCCTCCCTGGCCCCACATCCTGCCCAGTGGCCGGTGACCCTGGACTCTGTGACCTCCCTCATAGCTTTCTCTGTACTTCTGCAGATGACCTTGGCCATGCCCTGGAAGGACTCAGAGTCTGGTTCCTTCCCTGGAATTTGGCCAGCCAGGGGGACCTGGTTGTTTCCAGTAGACATGGCCAAGCTTTGGGATGTGCAGCTTATGGTCAGATGTGACCGGTGAAGCCTCTGGATGACTCTAGCCTTCAGCCACGCAACTCACCTTGGTCATGATCCCAGCCATGGCCACAGATGTCAGGGAGTAGAGAGCAGCTGGCCTTGCTGGGCCCTGTTCAAGTCTCTGACCATATGAAATGGTGATTATTTTATGTCCTCGTATGTGGGACAGTTTGTAGCACAGCAATAAATACCTAGAACAATTGGTTACTCATCCCCAGTCCCTCTCTCCTGCTAAAAAAAATACTGGTTTTGTTGGAGGTGGCACGTGCCTAGCTAAACGATGGCTCTCCCAATGTGCTTTGCAGCTGGGGTAACCATATGACACAGCAGAGGGTTCTGGGAATCTTTTTCTTTTCCTGTTAAGAGGACACAATAAGGGTTCTCTTTCCTTCTCTTTTCTATCTAGAAGGAGAATGTGATAGCTGGTGCTGCAGTAACCACCTTGAGATTCTGAGAAAAAGGCCTAGAGATTTACTGTTATTTCAAACAGGCTTGTTCAACATGACTGAGGGATTGAACAAGTGAAGCTGTTCTTTAGACCTTTCTGTTAGGTGAGTGGAATAACCCATTTGTTTTGAGCCTCTGTGGCCAAGACTGTTCTTAGTTGGCTCTGGGTCCCTCATCTTTATAATATTTCTTTTTTGAGCTTGTTTCCACCATGGTTGTCTTGCTCACACTTGTGGAGCAGCCCTGAATCTGATATGTTGGAGATGACCAAATACTCATTGAATGATATTGAATAAACAAAGGACATTGAAGGATTTCAGATAGAAGCAGAGTCTCGGAGACCTTCGTAGCCTGGCAGTGTCACGGGTGAGGACTCTTGTCTCTTTCTTGTCGTCCCCAAGGTGGCCACCAGCCCCTATTCTTGGTAGCTGGCCTGGGGGAGGGGTTAGAAGTTTCCTCAGTGCCCTCCCCTCCCTCTGGTCCTTGGGAATGTTAATTTGCCATGTTGATCGCTGCCTTCCGTGTGCCCTTATGCTGCTTGGATGCAACCTTGTAATTTTACTTGGCCTTATGGGGAAGATGTGTTCCAAGGCAGGAGGAAGTCAGGGTTTTTTGTTTTGTTTTTGGCTTGTGGGGTTTGTTCCGCCCTGCATGCAGATATACTTCCCTGGTAAGGAAACACACGCTCTTCTTAGAGTGGAACCTGTGTCAGCCAGCTCATGCAACCATGTCTCTCTACTGTGTCCCCTCCTGATACTCTCGTTCACGAGGCCAGTGAGAGAGCTGACCACACCCTGCTTTTAGGGTAAGTGCCCTGCTGTGTCCTTTTGACTTTGTAATAGCCAGTAAAAATCCCCTTTTGTATATTCTTTGCCTGCTCAGCTCAAGGTGCTGGGAACCTCATGTCCTTGACCTGCAGGCCTGCCCCAGCCCCCAGCTCTGCTGCCCATTGCAAGTCCTTCCTTGGCATCCTCCTTTGTTGTGTGAGAGGCAGCAGGTCTTCGCCACTCTCTCATCTAGGTAGCATGCTGGCTCTATCTACCGTTAGCTGTGTATCCTGGGGCGATTTTCTTAGCCTCTGGGCAACTCATTTTATGCATCTTGTAGCCAGGGATGCAGTTGTGCTGAGGGTGAATTATATTAATGTGTGATCTGTGCTGGGAGCAACTCTGGACACAGAGTGCAAGGAAACCATAAATGGAGTCGTCAGCATCCACAGTCCGCAATGCAGGGAGGTAGGAGATGTTCCAGGACGTGCTTTGGGCCTCTATTTTTCCCACTTGCAAAATGAAGGGGCTGAGAGCTTAGGCTGTGACGTCCGTTGCATTCTCAGATGACAGAGGCGGTGAGGATGCAGCGCTCTTTTTTACTTTCATGTTTTGCAGATTGAACCCAGGGTCATGGCGGTGAGCCATATGCTCCCCCTTTCTCATTTTGACACAGTTTTCCTTAAGTTGCTCAGTCTGGACCCAAACTTGGGATGCTCCTGCCTCAGCCTCCCAGGGTGCCAGGGTTATAGCTGTGCACCGCTATACTGGGCTGGATAACAGGTTCTTTAAGATGACTGGCCCCTGCAAGCTATAGAATTTTTCAGTGGAGGGTGAGTATTTCTGCTTGGTTGTTAGGAGGAAAGGCCTTTTGAGCCTCATTTTCACAGCCAAATCATTTAGCTGGCTACCAGCAGACCACTTCTGCAGGCTCCTGTCTCATTGCTGCATGGTTAGCAAGTGAGGCAGAAGCTCGGCTTGTGTGTAGAGAGGCTGGAGCTGCAGCATGGAAGAACAGCCTGGCCCTTGGCTGCTGTTGGGCATGTTCTGCCTGAGTCGGAAGAGGGTGCCACAGACTGCTGTCTGCAGAGGAACTTTGGCATAGAGGGCAGGGGAGGCATAGAGAGCCTGTGATTTTAACATGGAAATCCGAGCTGGGCACAGTAGCACAGGCCTGTGGGCCCAACACTCTGGGAGGCCCAAGTGGAAGAATTGCAAATTCAAGCCCAGTCTGGGCAAGTTAGTGACTTGGGATGACCTGTCTCAAGGTGGGATGTAGCTCAGTGTAAAGGACCGGGGTTCAATCCCGGGACTAGAAAAAGAACCCAGAGACTCAAAGTGGTTTGTATTATCTGGGGATCCTGCAAGAGAGGATGCCATGTTGTTAAGTCTCTTCCAGCCCTGACATGCCAGCGAGGGACTTCACTTTCTCCCTGGAGCTGAGTGTGGCATAGGCCCTGGGAGCAGATGGAAGTGGGCGACTCTAAAGACTCCAGAGACACGTGCATCTCCCGTCAGCTACACAAGTCAGATCACTCTCAAAGACGTGTATGTGAAGCTCCATGCATAAAGCTATGTTAAAGGCAGGTCATACCTCATAGCATAAAATAAAGAACCAGAGAAGCTCCTGGAACCAGGGCCTCACACTTTCTATAAAGAGCAGAGAGAAACTATCGGAGGCCTCGCTCAGCAGCCAGGCTTGGGAGCAGCCACAAACAACATGTAAATGAGCAGGCATGGTAGAGTTTCAATAAAACCTCACAAACATTGAAATCTGAATTTCACAGGTATTTTACCGATAGAACAATGTGTTACTTTGTGGGCTAGTCAGCTTCCCTTCACTGTGACAAAATACCTGGGGTAACTTTTGAAGTGAAAAGCCTTATTCTTGCTCAGAGTTTTAGAGCTTCAGTCCATAAAGTGTTGGTGCTAAAGCTTGTGACCTATGACAAAATCGATCAGCTCATTAGAGGCCAGGTAGCTAATGGGACGAGAAAGGGGCCAGGCCAGTATTCCCTTTGAAGGCCTGAATGACCTAAAACCCTACTGCTCTCCACTTTCTAAAGGCTCCACCCCCTCTCATAGATCGCCTTGTGGACTAAGGTTTAATGCATGGGCTGTTGGCAACATTTAAGTTTCAAACTATAGCACTCTGCCTTTGATTTTTTTCAGCCAGTTAAATCCATAAAATTATTCTTACTTAGCTCAGGAGCCGTAGAAAGGCAGGTGGCACATGACGTTTCCTCACAAGCCACAGTTTGCTGATTCTTGTTCTACAAGAAAACAAGGAGGAGGACTCATCACTTTGAGGTCAGCAACGATTTTCTGGTCAAGATTCAAAAAGCACAAACATAAAAGAAAAAAAGAGATAAGTTTAACTTCCTCAAAATTAAGTGTTTCTGCTCATTGAAAGACACTTAAGAAAATGCTCCTCAAAAGACATTAAAGTAAGCCACATTGTGGAAACAATATTGGCAGCAGATGTGTCTGACGAAGCCCTTGTGCCACAAATAGGTAGAGAATTCTACTTACGAGCCAGAAAGAGGCAGCATCCTGTTTAATAGACGAGCAAAATGCCTGATCAGGCCTCTCCCAAAGCAGGCTATGAATGGCCAAGGACTGCGTAAAAGGATTCCAACACCTGGAGTTATCAAGAGAACGGAGGCTACAACCACGGTCCCTACTGGTGTTTGCCTGTGATGGAGGACTCCTCAGAGATGAAAGCGCTCCTGATTCAAGCAGTACCAGGGACTGGATCCAAGGCCTTTGCACTGAGTTACACCCCTAACCTCTTTATTTTTAAATTTGGTGATATGGTCTTTCTAAAGCACTAAATTGCCCCAGAGTACTCAAATTTGTGATCCTTCTGCCTCAGCCTCCCAGAGTACATGTGGTGCCACGCCCAGTTATGTGAACAATTCTCAAAAACAGCTACATGGAGAAAAAGGTAACAGAACAAAAAAGGTATGTGTACCATTTTATCCCATTAAATGAAACCTAAGAACAGGTGCAACAGCCTGTGGTGGGAGAAGCCAGAATGTGGACCTGGGGGGTCGCGTGCTGGGCGTGGGGAGACGGACCGCTCTGGGAGGGTGGAAATGGTCATCTCTTCATGCACTTGAATGTTGGCTACAGTGACTGAGGGACTGACTAAATTTTTACTTTATTTAATCTTAATTAATTTACATTAAAAAGCTGAGGCATTCAGAATATTTTCCCCTTAAACACAACGCTATTGTTTTGGCAGGGTTAGATTTCACTCTGTTAAAAAGTAAGCAACTGGGGGCCGGGGAGTTAGCTCAGTGGTTCCGGCGCCTGTCTTGCAAGCGCAAGGGCCTGGGTTCGATTCCCCGGTAACCACATACCATACTGGGCATGGAGACTCACGCCCAGCAGCAACCAGTACCACATACCACAGTGCCGGGCGTGGTGGCTCACGCCTGTAATCCCAGCACTCGGGAGGCAGAGGCAGGAGGATTGC